>VUQS01056485.1:0-21807 GCA_015108495.1 Heterochromis multidens | reverse complement strand
CTGAGTGTAAAAGCGAAGCTCTCGATTTACCGGTCGATCTACGTCCCTACCCTCACCTATGGTCACGAGCTCTGGGTAGTGACCGAAAGAACGAGATCGCAGATACAAGCGGCGAAAATGAGCTTTCTCCGACGGGTGGCTGGCCTCTCCCTTAGAGATAGGGTGAGGAGCTCAGCCATCCGGGAGGGGCTCAGAGTAGAGCCGCTACTCCTCCACATCGAAAGGAGCCAGTTGAGGTGGTTCGGGCATCTGACGAGGATGCCTCCTGGGCGCCTTCTGGGGGAGGTGTTCCGGGCATGTCCCACTGGGAGGAGGCACCGGGGCAGGCCCAGGACACGCTGGAGAGATTATATCTCTCGGCTGGCCTGGGAACGCCTCGGTGTTCCCCTGAATAAGCTAGAAGAGGTGGCCGGGGTAAGGGAGGTCTGGGCTTCTCTGCTTAGGCTGCTGCCCCCGCGACCCGGCCCCGGATAAGCGGAAGAAAATGGATGGATGTATGGATGGATGGATAGTCTTATCTCTTAAATCAGTGTATTTCTTGGCAGGAAAACCTACAGACCCAAAAACTGAGCTGTACAGAAATCCATAATTAAAGGTAAAAAGAAAATACACAAACAAATACATTCAGGAGCATAAAAAGGGGGATAAATTCAAAGCTGCACCAATGATCACGAAAGGTGCCAACCTAAAAAAACTGGCATTTTAGGGAATTTTCATCCTAATATGAGTGACAAATAGACATTAGAAACAACAGAAACAGAAACAGCAATATCATAACCAGTCTCCTGTGTGTGGAGGACCAAAATCAAAAACCTATAAGGGAAGAAAAAAGACTAAACAAGTAAATTAGTACATGATCAAATGCATCAAAAAGTATTATAAAAAAAATGTTGTTGTAAGGGAACATGTATAGCACGTGTCATAAATGTACATTTTCTGTTTTAATTTTCTAATATTTATATGCATTTGTATTAAACCCCTATTCATTTACTTTGCTAATAAGCTTTCCATTTCATGTTGTTATTCATTTTTCTAAGTTCATTAATGCAGACATGTACCTTTGCATCCATGGATCAGCATGTTTGATTTGGCACAGATTTTACATTAGATACCCTTCCTGATGCAACCCTCTCATTTATCTGGGCTTGGGACTAGCAAACGAGTCTGTGTCTCCTCCCAGTCTCGAACCGGAGATCTTTCAAATGAAAGATGCAGCATTGGATCTAAAAGAAAAGGTAAATAGTCCAGACAGTAATGGCTTTGTTATAAGCTTGATTAGCCACATGCAGTTTTCTAGTTATTTCCTGACTGGAAGCAGCCATTACTGTTGTGAGCCTGGTGTCAACAAGCCAACAGATGAAAAGCCCCTCATTTGCATGATGGTACAGAAATCCATAATTAAAGGTAAAAAGAAAATACACAAACAAATACATTCAGGAGCATAAAAAGGGGGATAAATTCAAAGGCAGAATAATAAAGAAACAAATAAATATAAAGTTAATAAATATGGAATCAAACTAAAACACAATTATCAATTTATGACACATTGATTAAATCAATCAGTGCATATATTTATGAATATTATTTTCGTGCATTAACTCATTTACTGAGTCATTAATGTATTTATTTTTTACTTTGGCTTTTACCAGTGCTCCGGCCACAGTCCAAAGCAGACCTGGGCATTGTATGTCTCCCAGTCCACATCCAGCCCACGTGACGTAAATGAGAAATTAGAATTCAAACGTAAATAAGTATACATCATGCAGTTTGTCCCATTTCAGCCATGGCTTACTTTTCTGTGATTTTGTGGGCTGAAAATGGGACAAACTGGTAGATTGTCCAAATCTGACAGGGAAAAATGACTTTTGAAGCAGATGCAATATAAAGTGACTGAAATGAACCCAGACCTGAAATTTGTATTTTTGCATTGTATTATACACCAGGAGATGTTGTGTAGGTCAGTGCTAAAAAGTTACCATGTTATTGATGTTGTAACTAAAATAGTTAACATCATCAGGGCAAGAGCACTGAATCATCAGATGGTTTATTGCACTTTTGAGACTGAACATGGTGACATAGGCTACCACACAGATGTCAGGTGGCTCAGCCTGGGCCAAGTGCTGAAAAGAGTTTGGGACCTGAGAGCAGGAATTCAAGAGTTTTGTGAGAAGAAAGACATTCTAGAGCTCTCAGCTGTAGAATGGAAGGCATTTGCTGTTGATGTGATTGCACTAATGAATGAACTAAATACCAAACTGCATGGCAAGGGCCTATGTGCACATTAAATGTATAGCCTGGTGAAAGATTTCATGAGAAAGTTGCAGTTTCTTTCAAACCAATTGGAGAGCAGCATCCTTACTTACATGCCAACAGTGAAAGAAGCCATACCATCAGCTGATTGCCTCAGCTGGTGCTCATACCTGTTAGGAGCCCTGCATGATGAGCTTTCAAGGCAATTTGAAGACTTCAAAACAGTTGAGAGTGAAATGCACATGATTTCATCTCCCTTCACTTGCAGTGTGCATAATGCAACCAGTGGTGTTCAGCTTGAACTTATTGACCTGCAGTCTGATTCACTACTGGCAGAGCACTGCTAGATTTTTATTCTTCTCTTAAAGAGGAGACATTTTCACACATAAGGAAACATGCTCAGAAGATGTTGGTTCTTTTTGAATCTACCTTCATATGTAATCAAACATTCTTAGTAATTAAGTTTAACAAAACCAGACACAGATCCTCTCTCAGTGACAATCACCTGTCTGCTGTCCTTCACATTTCTACCTCAGACACTGAACCTGACTTTAGTGCACTGAACTGAACAAGAAAAAAAGAACTGAAAAGCTGCAGATGAAGTAATTGAACTACATGAAAAAATAGCAGTAACACTTTGTATAAAATTTAAAGTCTTTTATTAAATTTTATAAATTTTTGCTAATACATCCACATTTTATTTTACAATTGTTTATGGGAATGTTGATTAAATACTGATAAAATGTTGGGATTTTTTTCTATGCCTATTTCACATTTTCAGTGCCTAATCGTAACATCTACTCTTACCAGTAGCAGTTTAAGAGATAAAATGAATAATGAGCAAGATTGAGTTCAGCCCTTCCCAACAGTCCCAGTTTTCTCATGTGGCCCCTTCTGAAAATGAATTGCCCACCCCTGATCTAAGGGCATGCGTCTTAATAGGTGATTCTAAATTGGCCATGGATGTGAGAATAGATGTGTAAAGTGCTTTACAAATGTGTGGTTAAAATGTGACTTAAAGCACTTTGAGTGGTCAGTAAGCCTAGAAAAGCACTATTTAAATGCAAGTACATTACATACATACATAGCAGTGAGAGCAAGCAGGGTGGAAAATGCTGCTATCATTACTTGGAATTTTGTTGGGTCCAGGGGTTAAAGTGGGATTTGGCAGGTCGGGGAACCCTAAGAGCTGTGTAGCGATGAAGTGTGGGGAAAAGAATAGAAATAAGTCACATAACAATTTGTTTTGTGAGCTCCAGCAGATTTTTCTTTGTGTGCAGCCTGTGATCAACTGACAAATGCCGCTACTCCGATACTCATTGCTCTCAAACTGAATTTGAAGATATGAAGATATAAACAGATGTTTCACAAGATATATGACTGATTTCTAACCCCCTACACAGTATAAAGCTAGTATAAAAGGTATAATTCAGTGAGTGAATCAAATCAGCATCATCACCTTAAATATAAATTGATGTCTGCTACCCTTGATGTAATTTAACATGAACACCACAGCCTTCTCTGTACAACTACAACATGAAGCATCACTCTAAACTTTACCACAGTACTGCAAATTAACCAGTGTAGCCTGCACTAAACTGCCTACTGTCATGCATCATTTGGATAATACAAAATTAGTATACTTCACATTGTTTTGGCAAGACATTTCACAAAAACATAATTCAACAACATGTTGTGTAGATCTAATATCTGATTAAAAAACTCTAAAATAAATTAGAACAATACATGTAAGAGTTCAATTTCTAGTTTGTCAGCTAGATGCAGTCCTTACCTTTGAAAATGATCTTCCATCTTTCTCTTGTATCCTATCAGCTTAACCCATCTCTGAGTCGCACATTAACATTTTTTTCTCTCCCTGGGAAATACAGCAACTGTATCTTTAACTGGCACTGAAACAATTTGTGCGTTTAGGGATATTTGTTGAGCGGTTCAAAAAGTTGTATTTGAAATTACCACGCCACTTAAAAAAATGTTACTCCGTTTATGTTCTGTAGCACTAGCTAGATGCTGAAGTACCCGAACGCAACTTTACATCTGCATCATGAACACATCACATGGATGAAAAGGAAAAAGTGATGTGTTGAAGAAGCCATTGGATGTCGTTATTTTCATATTACTGAGGAAGTATCTCCATGCAATCACTGGAAACAATGCCAGGCTGCAGCACACGAAAAATTCATTCATTTAACAGTAATACTCATTATCCAGCCTATCAGATCTAATTGCTCATTAACTGAAGGTGCCGGAAGGCCATTCCGGATTGTTCCGGCCCACTTTAACCCCTGGTTGGGTCGATTTTCGTGTTGCTGTGTGGAGCTACCAAGGTGTGCAGTTACTTTGAGAAGTTCAAAACCCATTTAATCCCCACAGGTTAACAGAAACTCCATGTGCGACAGAGAGATACTTGCAAACCTGCTTTGTGTGCTCAGGGAATATGTTTCCAACGTGAAAAACTTTTGCTTTTTTCCTGTGAACGGTGTTGTAGGCAATCAGTAGGTGGTTTAACTTTCCGATGACTCACTCTTTACAGCTTCAGCTCTCTAAACCTTGTGGCATTTTATTCACTCAGTGTTTATGATTCTCTCTGCTGTCAGATGGTAAAACGAGTGTACAAGGGCATTCCTCTGCAGCTCAGAGGCCGGGCCTGGGCGCTGATGCTGGACGTGGACAGGACTAAGAAGGAGAACGAGGGCAAATATGAGGTATTCATTCATGTCTAAAATGAGTGTATTCTCTTTGAAAATGTTGTCCAAACACTAAAAATAGGCAAGAGAAAAACATTCCCAGCAGGAAAAGTTTGGATGGATTTTTAGGTGCAGTTTCAAAGTTTGAACTATTTCAGCACCTCTGAAGCAAAAGTTACCTAGTGAAGTTTTAATATCATCATTATAGGCCATAATTGTGCAGTGAAGTGTAGTGATTCAAATTTTATATTCAAAAACTGAATATAAATTTTTTTGTTTGTTTGTTTTTCCTTGTTTTGTTTTGTTTTTGTTTTGTTTTTTTTGGGGGGGGGGGTAAAATGACTTGTCTTCAAGGCAAGTAATTTTTTAATGTTTCGTATAACTGGTTAGAGTTTTTAGTATGCTGCTTAAAAAGAAACTAACTGTGGGGACAGAAGAACAGAGGTAATTTCATTAATAGTAGAACTGCAGTCCAAAATTACTTCTATAGTACTTTTTTTAATAACATTGCAAGTAAAAGGAAAATTATTAAACTAAAGTAGTATTAGAAAAACATACTGAAAGTATCAAAAGTAAAAGTAGTTGTTATGCATTTTGATTTTACAAGGAATTGCATCATGTTGCTTAAATTCATGTCTTGCACAAATCATGATAACTGTGATCATTTAAAATGAAATATTATCGTGTCAGCAATGCACATATGATAATATCATAAATAATTGTTTAATTGTGCGTCCTTCATGTACTTGTATTTTGAGTTTAACTTAACTTATCTTTATGGGTAAGGAGAAGAGTTAGGGTTAGGTTCACATCTACCCCTTTATATGGATTTTTTGTCTATGTGACATACCCAAAAGAATCCTTATAACTGAAGTTCAAATGTATGGAAGAGATTTTACTTGAAAGGTAACATATTCCATATTCTGAAACTGTTTAGCGTGTGGCTAACGTGTTACCTAACTCTACCCCTAAGTGGTTCACTGGTGACCTGGTGATTGTTATGAGGTTCATTAATTTGCCAAAAAATACAACACGGAATAAAAAATGTTATAGACACATTTGACTGATAAAATTATTGCTATTTCTTTATATTTCCTACAGATACTGTGAAAATATTTTTTTGATTTTTTTTTCACCACAATAGTTGTGAACTAAAAGTATGAAAGTTGATATAGTTACAAGTTACTGTTATAAATTGTTGCTATAATGTAATGTAAATGTAGGAGTATAAAGTAGCATGTTTAAAAAAAAAACACTCAACAAAAGTACAAGCAATTCAAAAAAGTACTTCAGTGAATGTACTTAGTTATTTTCCATCACTGATGACAACAATCAGACAGCTTTGGACACTCAGCAGAATGTTAAGGGTGGCTAATGTTGTTCAACTTCATATTCACACATTCATGGACAGTCTCAACAAAACTATTAGCTTTTAACATTAAGACAGACTTTTAATAAAATTCAGTATGTGGAATAAGCTACCAAATGTCTCTGGGAGGATTAAGTATGTCTGGATTTCTGTGTCTGATTAGAGTTGTTCACCTGGCAGATTGATACATCTGCATTGAAGTGACAATACCCAGACAGCTTAAGAATGCGTGCATTTAGTGTAAACTACAGCTTTTTATCAAAGTGGATGGGATTAGGTTAGTGAGAGAAAAATAAGCACTTGGAGATGCAATGGAGATCTGGAAATGATGCATCAATCAAAAGAGATTTAAATTTTCAGCACATTTTAGCAGATTACTAATGCAATCATATTTTCTCTGTAATAAAATAGATGAGATATTTCAGGAGTCTTATGACATGCATTAACAGTCAGCATAATCAAAACAAAACAATACATTTGTAGTTTATTGATTTACTATATAAATTGCTTTCCGGGTATGTTGCCTTGGTTTGAAACAGTTTTTTGTAATTATCTGTACTCAAATGATGTTACTGAAGTAGATATTTTTCTTTTAGCTACATCATTGAGTCACACGTACCTCCTAACAGTCCTTGAACTAGTTGACTTTCATCTGTTTTCCCCTCAGAAAATGAAGGAGCAGGCCAGACTGTTCTCATCTGAGATCAAACAGATCGACCTGGACATCAACAGGACTTTTCGAAACCACATCATGTTCATGGATCGCTTTGGAGTCAAGTATGTTTCAGTGTTGAGTCACATCTTGCAGCTGAAATGGATAAAAAGCTGACTTATTGTTCTGAAAGGATATTTGTAACTGTGGTAAGATCTAATGTTACAGAGATATATTTTCAAAGTACTGAACAGATAATGAGTGGATGTTCACACCTTTTTAGAGTAGACAATGCAATGTAACTTGTACTTAAAAGAACAATACATTCTGAAGCTGTGTTATCTCCTTAGGCTTCAGTGCTAATTACAGAACAATATTTAAAAAACCTGTTAAGCCTAAGCCTAGTGGAAACCCTGGTGCAACATGAAACATAAGGTTCCCCTCTGTTTCTCAAGAACCACCGGAAGCACACATTTTTAGACCTTTTAAAGATTCCTTAAGTTTTGTAGCTACAGAATTAGTTAATAGAAAAAGAGTAAACAAAACAGAAGTAAAGCTGAGCAAGCTGAATATACCAACTCCAATGAAAGGAACAAAAAGACAACTTATTAACTTACCAAAACAGAAAAAGATGGTTAGATTAAAAAAAAAAAGCCCTTCCTTGTACACACAAAAGCAAACTGGAAGACTGGCTGCAAATGAAAAAAGAAGTGGCACCACTAGTCTGTACTAGGGATGTCACAGTACCAGAAAGATAGTAGTCGGTACCAATACCAACAAAATTACACAATTCTTGATAACCAATTCTGTACCTTAACAAAATGATTTTCCCATGTCCTTCAACATAAACACATCTTGAAATGTTTTAAATCACTGGTATGATGGTGGCATACCATTTATTTAAAATGTTAACATTATATTTTGTTTAGAGGACGCAGACAGGAGTGTTAGGATGGTTGCTAAGTAGCCTACTAATGTTAGAAGGTATAACGTTAGTTACATTATGTTATCTTAAGCATTTATATAACGTTAGCCAATGTAAACATTTTAGCCTATGGAACATACAGTAGCTGATTTCACAAGAAAATGGTAACGTGTAGTGCAGGATAACACGAGGAGGATAATACTTAAGATGTTGTTGAATGAACTGAAACTCATTCATCTTGAATTCTTGGAATAGATCTGAATGGTTGGTGATTTAAAAATGATAAAATATGGTAATATAATGCAACATTAGCCTTTAAGGTGTGTCGAACCTACAGAATATTTACTGTGGTATTAGAATTATTTTTTAAACTAAACCAGACAGGATCCTATATTAGGATATTGGATATATTAGATATAAATCTAAATAAGTTTATGAATGAATTTTCTTTTGCTTCTAGAAGGAACCAGAAGTTCTGGTTTCACTTCAGCGTAGGTTGGGTTCATATCACAAAAGTCCTGAGTGCCTGCAGCCAGGTTTCAAAGTTAAAGGAAAAACCTGAGACCAGACAAATTAAGGTTTTTGTAGCAGCACATTAATGCCCATGGCTGTGGAATGACATGCTCGGGTGTCCAGATACTTTTGATCATGTCGTGTATATTGTTGTTTGGTATGTTTATGTATGTTTTTCCAAGTTGTAACTGTTACCGTATTAAAATAGTTTAAAAAGAGAGAAATAAAATCAGTGGCTGTAGCAGAGAGGTTGATTTTTAGCGACCTCAGGGTGAACTTGGACTGAGTGTGTGAGAGAGGTGGGCAGGCTGAGTTCTGGATGGCGTGGGTTTGTGTGGAACCTGATCCTATAACAGAGTGATGTCACTGTGAGTTTAATAGACCACAGGCCTGTTCAGGAGCGGCAGTGGAAATTGTGGGGCAGCAAAACGTTTCAGTATTTAACAGACGTTCAGCAGCATGACAAAAATGAATTTCTTTATAGAGAATAAGAGCGGAGGTGGTGGTGTAGAGTCCTGTTCTCTCTGTATTACTTGTGTGTTTTCTGTTTTTTCTTTATGTTATGAGTTCTGTTTTCTTTAGTTTTCTCTACGTTCTGTTTTTTAATTTTGTGTCCAATACGCTGTGTGCTTCGGGGTTTTACTGAACAGTTTCACATACAGTGTCAGGATTCATAAAACTAAATGTGGTTACCTCTCATAACTCGTTCTTCTCGGCTCTCATTTTTTTATTTCCTCTTTTTTTCTCTCCCTTCCTTGTTTGCTTTCCTTATTTTTTTCCTCTCCTATCCTCTTATTCCTGTTTCTTTTATTTACTCCTCTCCCCTGCACAGGCAGCAGGCTCTCTTCCATGTCCTCTCTGCGTATTCAGTCTACAACACAGTAAGTAGCTGTTTTCCCTAGATTACATGAAACGTTAAAATACCAGCTTAACTCAATGGAACTGATAAAAATCTGCAGTCACTTCTAAATGTTCTGTTCCTGAGCGGAGACTTAATTTTCCACTTGTGGTTTATTGTGCACCCCCACAGTACTGCATGGTTTTTACATGATATTCATTCAGTGCTTTCAGCGTCGACAGTTACAGCCTGCTGATACTGGTGGTTCTCTTACTGAAACCAGGTTTTTACTAGAGGTGCCATTAAAACATGTGGATGATGTTTAGGGCTTATTGCCTATCAAATATTAAATTGAGGATCAAAACAACTGCTACACTTACAGAATAATGTTGCTAGTGTGTCATAATACACTATGTCAAGTAAGGTTGCCCATCTCAGACAAACTCATTTGCAATATACTATTAAGACAAACAATATTGCTTATCCTGTACACATGAATAACAAATGTGGTGATTTGTCACTGAGAAGAATTATGCAGAGTGTGCCACTTGTGGCCGGGGCTTTTCTGTATGAAGTTTGCATGATCTCCCAGTGCCTGTGTGGGTTCTCTCTCTGTGTTTTCTCCCACAGTCAAAGACATGCATCTTAGGTTAAGTTGTAGGTGTGCATGTAAGTTTGTCTGTCCCTGTTCATCCTATGATGGCCTCTGTCCAGCGTGCGTCCTGCCTTTGCCCTGTGTCTGCCAAGATGGACTCCACCCACTCAGTGACCATAGTTGGATAAGTGGTTAAAGGGGATTCTATATGCTCATTTCCAGCGCCATATTTTTATTCTTAAACTGAACTAGAGTAGCTTTGCATGATTAACAGTTTAAAATAATCCTTATTTATCTTACACTGGTCCTCGGTGCAGCTCCTCAGTTCATCCTTTGTTTGAAATAAACAGTTTTGGCTCCCTTCCCCCTCCCTTTAAGCCTTCTTTCTTCTGATTGGTTGCTCCTTCACAAACTGAAGATTTGAAAAGCAGGTGTGGAGATTTCATTGGCATCATACAGAGCCAAGAGCGGACAAAACTGTGTTGAAACAGTGTTTAGAGCAGTGTAAAATCAAAGGAATTACTTATACATACTCTGACCTCATTAATTGAAAGTTTGCCCATGTTTAATATTTTCTATGTTTTATTATTTTTACTCATTCCCCGTCCGTTTTATTGATAGTTTAAAATGTTGTTGAAAATATTGTTATATAGTAATCAAAGTGATATTGTACAGTAATAATACTAAATAAGTGAGTTTCATATTGTAAACAGATTTGTATAAAAAGAGCATGTTTCTTTATCAACTACAGAATTTGGGGGGGAAAATGGTCCCTCTAAATGACTTGAACGATAAGTCTGTAAAAATCCAACCACTGCTTTAAAGTTTGCTGGCATTTTTACTGTAAAAACAAAGCACAAATAACCCGACTGGATGTACTGTAGCCAACCTTAGATAACCCACACTGGGTGTTGGCACATCCTGCAGAATGATAACGATCAGACCTTTGGTCATCCTGCAGATCAGACAGACTGCAGGATGACCAAAGGTTAATGAATTTTTAATCATGTCATGTTAACTAAGTATGAGTTACAAGCACCACAACAGTAGGAAGCCCATGATTGTTTTTCTTTTTGCACTTTTGCCTGCAGGAGGTGAGCTACTGCCAGGGCATGAGTCAGATTGCTGCCCTGCTGCTCATGTACATGAATGAGGAAGATGCCTTCTGGGCCCTGTCGCAGCTGCTCACCAACCAGAAACATGCCATGCATGGTGAGACATCACAGAGGATTCATATGAAAGTGAACAGCAAAACTGCTCTCTGTATGTTTTTCAGACAAAGTGCAGCTAAGAAGAGGAAATAAATGTTGATTCAGATCCAATACAGATCCTGCTCTTTGGTTCTGCAGGGTGGTGGAACTGTTATAGGCTGTTGTGCTTGTCAAACTTTGTTTGGCCTGATATGATATGAAATGGGATTAAAAAGCTCCTCTCACTTCTCTTCCTCCTTTTAAGGCTTTTTTGTTCCAGGCTTCCCAAAACTTCAGAGATTCCAGGCACATCACGATCAGATTATTTCCAAACTCATCCCCAAGCTGAAGAAGCATCTGGTGAGATCAGTTACACATGTTTTGTTTTTTTTTTGGTTGTTTTTTTTTAAGAAACTGAAAATTTAAAGCAATGCTGTAGCAAGCAATATCTGTGCCATGTGATGCTGTAAACGTTGACCAATTCTGTCTCTCCTTCTCTAGGACAAAGAGCAGATGTCTGCAGGCATTTACAGCACTAAATGGTTCCTCCAGTGTTTCATTGACAGGGTGAGTCTGTTTGGTTGATGTGTTACTTTTTCGACTTCCCATTGCTCACTCTGTATCTCACCTTCAGTTAATGACACCACATTTAAAGGAAGAGTTAGGGAGAATCCAAGAGCTTGGTAGGTCTCATTTTCCTTAATTATCTCATTATCTGGGGGTAAAGGGGTTTACACTTGGTACAAGATTATTTTTTTCTGCCTGTTAAACTTTGAATAAAGGATAATCTCACTATTTTCTCAGCATGTGAAAAGGTTCCTTTTTCCTCTTGTTTCTTCTCTTTTGTTTTATGTTGTCTGTCACATTCTTGTTTCCTCCCCATGTATCATCTCTCCATTTCTTATGAGGTTTAATTCAGTTCAATTGAATTTTACTTATATAGCACCATAAGGTACAACCTTGTAAGGTACAACTCTGCATCAGAGCCATTAAAGAAAAAAACTCAGTAATCTGACAACCCCATATGAGCAAGCATCTGCTGTGACCGGTTGGGGTGTGACAGGGAAAGAAATGAAAGAAAACAATGAAGAAAAAGTGCTCAGCAGCTTGAGCCTATTGCAGTGTAACTAAGGCAGAATTCAGGGTCACCTGATCCAGCCCTAACTATAAGCTTTATCAGAAAGGAAAGTTTAAATCCTGATCTTCAAAGTAGAGGTGGTTTATGTCTCCTAAACCCAAACTGGAAGCTGGTTCCACAGGGGAGGACCCTGATAGCTGAAGGCTCTGCCTCCCATTCTACTTTTGGAGCCATAATTAATGTAGCACTCTGAGAGCAAAGTGCTCTGTTGGGATAATATGATACTATTATGTCTTTAAAATATGATGGGCCAGATCATTCAGACTCTGTATGTGAAGATTAACTAAATCAGACAAAACACACAGGGTGCAGTCAACCTGCTGCCTTATCATCCAAAATGAATAAAAAACATAAAGTGCTTGAAGCATATTAACGCATTTTAACAATTTTTAGTTTCTACTGAAATATTAAAGGGGACCTGCTTATTTCTAGTGCCACATTTTTTATTGTTGGATTCTACAAAAGTAGCTTGACCTGATTCAAAGTTTAAAACAGTCCTTTGTTTATTATCCTGGCTGTGGTGCAGCCCCTCAGCTCATCCTCTGTCTGAAATCAACTGCACCTCACAAACAGAAGGTTTGAACGGCAGGTGGGTTGGACTTCTGTGCTCACAGCCAGAGGTATGATCCAAGAGTAGAAAAAAAACTAAAGCTGAAAATTTAGAACAGAGTTTTTTGCTCACATGTATTAATTGTACATACTGCAAAAAATGCCTAAAAACAGTTTTTGGCATTAGCTATAGACCCTATAAAAGATTAACATAGATTCTAGGTCTGAAAAGTGAAGCTAACTTCAAAGTTCAACCTGCATTCCATGTAATGGTCACCAAGGACTGACCCCTGTAGCTGCAAAAAGACCTCCGGTCTTTTAGAATCCTGTGGAAAACTATTTTTGATGTTTCAATAGAAAGAATGCCAAAACAGGGAATAACACATCACAGATGACAAGTTGTTATACATGTTACTTTACATTCTACAGTACAACTGCGTTTAATTTGCTATATCACGATTCATAATCCTTAAGTGTTAATTGTCTTCAGTTTACCTCTCTGATGTGAAATATAGCTAACTCTTTCTTATTATGATCATTTTTAATTATGTATAGACCTTCTGCCTCAGTAGACTTTCCTGCTTTAGGAGGCACGGATCCCCCTGTCCAATATGGTGGCCACACTGAAGTGTTTATATCTGTGGGTATTAGCGAGCATTGCATAAACTATGATTACTGGCATTTGTAAAGCTTTTTAGCCTTACTCATCTCTCAAAATGCTCAACACTACAAGCCACATTTATCCATGCAGTCATATATTTAAGCAATTTATCTCCCTGACATGGACATCCAATGTAAGATCAGGGTTTAAAGCTAATTAACCTAACATGGATGTCTTCAGACAAGTTCTTCGAGTTTGATTACCACATTTGACTTTCTAAGTCATTTGATAGACTTGATAGACATTTCACAGACTTAAATATTCATTAATTAGCAATAATAATAAATAAAAACATAAATGTTTATTGCAGTCCTAATTTTTTATGCTAGTTTTTTTTTAAATTAGGTATCACAAAATTACACCCACTGGAGAACGCTAGCGTCAGATATGCACAATTTTAAATAACAAATAAAACAAACTTCATTACATTACAGGACACATTCTTATCAAAAATTATTTCCATTTCAGTTTAGGATCACACATGTTCAGCTCATTAAAATGTCAATTTATGAATTTATCCAATTTAAGTTTCTAATTTGTGTGAAAAATAAAAGAAAGTATTTGTAAATATGGCAGTTAGCATTAGCAGAGAGTTGGATTTTATCAATAAAAATGATCTCTGTAAAGAGTGACCTAAAAATCACATTCCCAGGAATCACTTTTTACAGACAGTTTTACATGATTTCAGCAGAACAGATCCTGCTGATATATGAGCTCGGGTACATCGCATTAGAAGAGAGCATTAAGACCTGTCAACCTAAACTGTTATTAGCCTTCTCCTTGCATGCCCACAATCCTGTGGTAGTGGTCTGGCAGGGTTCGGCCGTTGTCAGCACTTCTCCATCCCACTGAGTTGCTGGGCTCAGAGGGGCCTCGGAGCCTCTGAGGTCTGGGAAGGAACCAAACAAACTTCCTGACTCCAGCCAGCAGGAGAACAGCACATATGTGAACCCACTGGCATAAACAAATCCAGCTAACTTGCAGTGATTCACTAACTTTTTGTGTTTGTGATCCGGCAGACACCGTTCACCCTGACCCTCCGCCTGTGGGACATTTTCATCCTGGAGGGAGAGTGCCTCCTCACTGCCATGTCTTACACCATCCTCAAGATACACAAGAGTAAGGAGATGATGAATGGTTCACCACAAAAAGAAAAATCACTTTCTACTCAGCTTGCCCACTGAAGCTTCTACACAACAACCACATTATATTAACATTAGCCTCTTAATAACCTCCTGAAATCAAGTGATTTTGAAGGTTTCCAGCTATTGTTTGGTTTTTCTAAAGTCTGCCAAAATGAAATTGTGGGAAAGGCCACACCTTGCAATTCAACCACTACTTACTGGTGTCTAGTCTCAAGACATTTTTTATGATTTTTCAAACTGATACAAACTAATGTGTTTGCATAAGTGGCTGTATACTTGTGTGATTCTGGGTTTCTCTGTGGATGTGGACATGTACAAGTGTACCAGATGAAATTATATGAGTAGCTGGTTACAAATTTGTGTAAATTTAATTTATAGCAAAGTCAAAACACGTTATTGTTGCAGTTCAGGAAAGAGAAAATGTTGCCATATCTGTGAGCAGTCTCGGTATCATTGGTTAATGCATAATTAATATGCTAATTATAAGACCATAAAACAAATTTTATTTGCAACAACTTTTTGGTGGAAGAATCAAACTGAAAAACCAATCCAAAAAAAATTTTTTTTTTTTTTTACTTTTTCATTTTCCTTTTATCATTTTTACTTTTTGCATTAAACATTCATTATGTAACTTTTTTCATGTATTAAATTCTTTTTGTGGTCAGTGTCTGAACGGATTGCAACGTATCTTGAATAATAAGACCCGGTCCTAACAGCCTGTGGAGAGATTTCTGTGTGAAGCACAGTGCCTCGCCCTTCTTCCACTCATCAGTAAGCAAGCAGCTTAGAAATGGAGTTCACTAATCACTAACATCAACAAACGTCCGGCTCCCAGCACAACACAGAATCCAACACAATCTCCACATAAAGAGAAAATATTTACTGGTTTGGCTTCAGATTAGTTTTTGCTAGTTAGAATGTTGGTGAGCAAGCCAGCTAAGGTTAGCCAGCTGGATGCTGGGTTGGGCATCAAGCAATTTTTCCACAACTGCCTTCAGATCATTAACAAGCTCCTCCTGTGTAGTTTGATTGATTGATTGATTGTAATCCATCTGTAACATAGACACACAGCCAGTCTGTGGGAGCCAGAATTCTGGCTGGTTGTAGGGGATCAAATACTTATTTCACTCATGACATGCAAATCAATTTATAACTTTTATGTAATATGTTTTTTTTTCTGGATCTTTGGTTGATATTCTGTCTATACATTAAAATTAAACTTACAAATTCAGCAAGGGATCAAATAATTATTTCCCCCACTGTACCCTTTGGGTCTGCATATTGTGTAAAGTACTAGTGGATTATTTATTGTCAGTTTTTAAAAAAAAAAATAGAATATTAAAAGATTTTTTTTTCATTTAAAAACACCAGTGTCTTCAGGTGTTAAATGTCACCTGAATACAAATTGTTGTCATGTCTATACCCAGTCCTAGTACACGGCAGTTTGTTCAAACAGCTCTCTGTAAGATGAGACATGATACAGCCTGACTGCACACCAGAGTCTAACATTTATCTGTGTGTGTGTTTGTGAGCAGAGCGTCTCTTGAAGATGTCCCTGGAGGAACTGAGAGAGTTCCTGCAGGAGCGCATCGCTCAGACCTTCTTCTACAGTGACGATATGATCATCGAACAGCTTCAGGCCTCCATGGCTGAGCTGCGAAAGATGAAGCTGGATCTCCCTCCTCCAGGTATGCAGCTGTACTTTAGGACTTAGAGTCTTCAGTCCCGAGATTGTCCTGTTCAGTGTGACTAATGCCTTAATATGCACTTAAGGAAAAGAAACTGTTTGAGAAACTTTTTTAATGGCTTGTTTTTAGGGAAGCCTGAGGAGCTGCCTCGTAAGCCGTTGGGCCAAGAGCTACCTATGCTGCTGAGTCCAATCCATCCCTCTGGAGGGAAGCAATCTTCAGCTAGCGGGTTCCCCAAAGCCGGCCTGTGCCTCCGCATTATCTCCCACCAGCCAGACTCCATATCCCCAGACCAGAGCCCCTCCAAGGACCTTGTGAATCTTGAAGCTGTGGACAAAGAGGAGGCTCCGTTGCCTTCCCCAGATCCCATCATCATCCACAGTCAAGCCCCACTCACCCTTGACAGCTCCCCACTAACAGGGCCTCCACCTTACCAGCCCCCAGGGAGACAAGCAGTGGTTGCGGCAGATCATCCATCACCACTGTCAGACCAGGAAAGGGATGGAATGGAACCTGACACAGATGCCATGGCAGGACTTCCCTCACCTTCAGAAATAACCAGTGCACCACACTCAGCCTCTACAGATGACCCTTCTGCAGCCAGTCGCTCGACCGTCAGCACTGATCAGTTCTCCTGCAAGGTCCCGCGGACTCTTTCGGCGCCCGTGACCCAGTTAGCCCCGCTGGCTTTGGGCTTGGCCCAGTCTGAGAGCCTGCCTGCAGCAGAGAGGGTCCAGCTGCTGGAGCAGGCCTCAGCTATGACCACAAACACGGACGTAAACCAGGACTTGAGTGCAGAATCAGAGGAAACATGAGCTGCCGATATTTCATGAGAAGAGCAGCAAAGTGTAGGTCACTAATTTATTCATGATGCTCTTACATGTAAAAAGGTCAAGTTTGTGATTAATGTTTTGGTCAAGGATTAGTGTGATTCATCAGTCAGATTTACAATGTTAAGCAATACTTGCTTTAAAATCTGCTTTCAGTTTCAGGACCATTGTTGGTAAAAGTTTTCTATTTGGCAATTTTAAAACTAACTTTCTCAAGAGTTTTGTAGTGGTTATAAGAAGCTGTTTCCTCCTTTAGTCATTTCAGTCCATTTTCAGATTAGGTGACATAGTAACTGGTACATTTTTGCCCTGCATATGGCTGAAATATTCAGCTGTAATAAAAGTACAACATTATTGAGGTCCTCAAAGACAATATGTAGACTTAGTAAAAGGCAAGTGGATTCGTTTGGTCCTGAAACAGTGAACAGGACGATAGCACCTATATGTATCATTCTGTAAGTTCATGTATTACAGAATGCCTTGTGGGATTTGTAGAGGTAAAGAACATGCTAGCTTTTGCAGAAGCAACTGCAAGCTGTAATCTTGGCTTTTCAGATTTCTTAATTTTCAACAAGGCTTTGAAGAAGTCTCTCCTAATACAATGCTCACATGCCTATCTGAATACATATATATATAGTCAGTTAACTTGTATAACTAATTTGCCAAGTCAGTCATGGCCCCATTTAAAATGGCTTAAATCAAGTGCTTTCTCACAACAGGACATATCAGTCACCGTGTCTCAAATCACATAAATCTGTACTTGCACACACTTTGGTGAGTACACGAGTGCACACACACTGACAAGTACACAAGTGTGCTTACTCTGACAAGGCTAAATACACAATAGTACACAACATGTACACAGATGGTGTACTCATAACGGTCCAAACGTTTAACACAGTCGTCACCATCGTGGTGACATATTAGAAAAAGAAGGACCACCAAACAGTTTTCAACCACAAAAGGAGGAGGATACATCCATCACCAGTGATGATGGTGAAACTGTCTAACTTTTTCAGGTAATGTGCCACCTGTTAAACTGTTATCTTCCTTGTAGAATAATTTACTATTATTTGTGGGCAAAGGCTCTAAAGCTAGCACACAATCATGGTCAAACGCTGCAGATGTGATGTTCACAACTAGCTGTGTTAGATTTGAAAGACCACTACCCGTGAAAATTCACGTACTGTGCAAATAAGAATGTAGTGTACTACAGTGAAGTGTGCTGACAAAAGTATCTGAATTAAGACACAATGTCTAACGTGTGCACCCACAGTTTACTGTTCCAGACACATTATAAAAGAGACATGGCACTCAAAGACTCCTGAAGATAAATCTGTGGGAAAATTCTGTAACAGCAAAATCAATGGTGGAAGTATAACCGCCACAACAAAATAAACTTTTAACACTATTTTTGGGCAAACCAATTTTTAATTTATTTTTTTAATCAGATTTGACTGATGATTCCTGCCAACCACTGAAATTAAATTAAATTAAAATAAATGTAGTTATTGGTTCAAAATACCTGCCAAATAAGTGTCTGGAGGTGCTACCAAGATGGCTGTCAAGTGGCAAGACTTGCTTGTTTACCTGTGCTGGTCACACATGGGCTTAATCTGACATCACACGGACACAGACTCCGAAAAGTTCAGGGCTGCAGTGCATGTGAGCAAACAGCTAAGATAATATTGACCAGTTGTATTAAGTTTATCACAATTTTTGTATAAAAGAAAGTCGTTATTAATACTTGTTTACAGGCACTACAGCTATGTGGGTCATATATGGGTCAAAAGAAAAATTAAAAGTGAAGTAGTGCCTCCTAACTGACCGCCTTGGAATCGCACCACCATGTGGAATAGATGGCTACTCACAAGAAGTTATAGCCTATTAAGGGTCTCATTTTTACCTTGACATATGACCATTTAAAGTTTACCCAAAATGCACTTTTTGAAGTTTTCTCCTGTGTTTCATCAGAAAACAGGTGAAGCATCCATGCTACCAACCCTTGTTTCTGTTACCCTATACCACCGACATTAAATTAGTGCAGTTTTGTTCATGCTGAACAAAAAAGAGATTTTGGTTTTAAATTGTGATAGTTGGAGTGCCTGGAAACTGATTTGGGTGCAGTTTTTAACAGCCTATAAATATGCTTTTGAGCCCTGAAAATGGCTCAAAAAAGGGCTCAAAAGTGCTGAAAAAAATGACACAAATGAAAAAGCACCCACCTCTGTTTTCTTTGAGGGCCTGTAATTCAGAAAAATATCAGCAGATTCTGAGGGTCAGCTGGGAACTTTTGTCAGAGTTATTTGATTTTCAGTTAGTTTCTTTTCTCCAGTGGAGCAGAACCTTCAGTAGATTTTGCTGTGGGCACCAACCTTTCCACTTTAACCAAGCATAAAAATGTATTTCAATACCAGCTAAAATCCCTGATGTGTGGAAAACAAATCACCTCATTACCCTCCGCCACAGCTTTACCATGAAGGTCCTGTAGATTACTATGTGTAATCTTTGGGTACAAAGCATTTTTTGAGCACTTTGTGCTCTTTTCCAGAATCATACTGACTGACTAATTAAAACTGCCATCGTCTGCTTTAATGAAGGCACCGAATTCTGGAGTCTTCAATGTCTGAATTAGCTGGCAAGTCATTTCAAAGGACTCCGAGTCTTTTACTTCATCCTTTTACAACAGAGGAAACCTTTTTGTAGTTTTGTAACATTTTGTCTGCTCAGTCTAGGCCTTTGTAAAGTGTTTGCTAGCAGAGTTACAGGTTTATTTTTTGTAATAACGTCTCGATGCCTTATTTGGATTGGCCTCAGTTCTCCATTGGACCTTGTTGAACCTAACCTGACTCTACATCAGGAAACAGAAGCAACTTTCCGGTGTTTTACTGATTGTGGAAACCTCTGACGTGGTGAGCTGGCTCACTATTACGACTATACATACTGAAACCTTGAGCTGATTTCAAAGAAGTGCTTTTTTTTCTATCTCTGTAATTTATTGTTTGTATCATCTTAGAAAAGGCATCTTGTGTGTTTCCTCCTTGAAAGGTGGAAGTACACAGTTTTTTTTCCATCTTGACTAAAGGGAACTGAATGTGTACGTATCAGATGATTTGAACATGTGTTTAATATTGTACAGTGCTGTAGAACCAGTAGGTAGACAGAGCTGGGCCTTGTTTGTCCATCTGAAGGTAGAAAAACTTGAGTTCTGTGCTTAGAAATAATGAAACTCTGACATCTTGTGGTTAGTTTAGATTAAGAGTGTCTCTCAAGTTATAGACTAGCCAAGAAGAGTAGAAATGATCTAGAAAGGTCTTGAATTTTTTCAAAATAAATCTAATCAGATTTTACAATTTAATGCCATTGTTTTGAATTATGTAAATATGTTTTATTGTATCTGACTATATTTACACCCTAAAAATTCTAAATAATCCAGAGTTTGAATAATTATGTGCCAAAGTACAGTAGCTACAGTCCAACAAATTTGCTGGTCAGTGTTTTTACATGAGATCTGGTTTTAAAACCTTGAAAATGAAACAATAAAACTTTAATCTTGATTATCTGGGTCTTTCTTGTGTTTTGTGAAGTGAAGGTGTGGGGAAATGTAGTTTATGACTTGGTGGTCTAATGAGTTTTCAAACTGAAAGGGACAGAAGGAGGCAAAGATATGACATCAGGTGTGGTAATGGTAAGGTCAAATCTGCTTCTTTTTAGAGGTAAAGATCACTAATCAACATGTTTATACATGTGTTTGTGTAATTTGTATACAAGCTGAGTTGTAAGAATGAAAATGTATGATTTGATGGATAAAAGTGTCTTCTCTATCATTAAAACAGACCAAGTAAACACTGTTTAAAGAAAGTGGGTGTTACCTTAAAGCAGCATAGTAGGCTACCATGATGGTGGAAACTGAAAGGAGAAAAAAAAGATTTGACATTTGACTACAATGTCTAAAAATACTAGACTGGAAAATACAATTTGCCTCACCTGTTTAAAATTCACACCATTTCAAATTTAAAAACATGAGAAATTAACTATTTTCTTCTGTCTGAGCTTTACCTTCAGGCAACACTGTACCACTTGCAACAGTGGATGAATGCAAGCATATTTCAGTAAACTTCAAACCATCACACCATCCTAACATACAGTTGGGTTCATGAATATTTAGACAATGACACTTTTTTTTCTTGAATGGTTGCCTCTGTACATCACCACACTACTGGAATCAACTTCCATCTTTTATCTGCTTAATTTGTCAGGAGGTAATGAGGGAACAGACCTCACCTGACCATGAAACTGTTTGTCAGTCAACTGTCCAAATAGTTTTGAGCCTCTGAAAATGAGGGAATATGTATAAAAATGGCTGCAATTCCTTAACAGTTAATGCAGTGGTGTACAGAGGTAAAATAAAAAAAAAAATAAAAAAATGTGCCATTATCCAAATACTTATGGACCGCACTGTAATAGGAGTAATGATTGGGTGTCTGTATACTTTTGGTTGTATATTGCCAAAGCTATGGCTTACTTCAAGGCAACTTTTGCATTTTAACAATTTTCTATGAACTAATAATCAAATGAAATACATTACCAGTTAAAGAAGGCCTACCATTAATTAATGCTTCATTCTTAAATATGATCAACCTATCTCTATTAATGGGCTGTGTACCACAGGCCTTTAAGGTGGCAGTAATTAAACCATTACTTAAAAAGCCATCACTTGACCCAGCTGTCTTAGCTAATTATAGGCCAATCTCCAACC
>VUQS01056481.1:0-12605 GCA_015108495.1 Heterochromis multidens | reverse complement strand
ATTTTCCTTACAAATGTGGCACCATTTAAGGGGAAATAAACAGGCTTTCCAATGGTATAAGATTTATTGCCAAGAAGCATTGTTACAACAAAGAAATAATCGACCAAACACAAATTTCCTTACTTTTTGTAGTAAGTTTAGATAAAACTATCCAGCAGCAACATTAAAGTGATATACACATGAATGAATCAATAATTATGGTGCAATGATAAAATATATATTTGTACATAATAACCACTTTTACTTTTGGTACCACTTTGCAGATACAGGTACAACAACAAGTGTCTTTAATAGTATATCTAATACTAATAGTGTATATTCCCCTATTTAAAAAAAAACACAAAAAAAACTCAGTAAACCCTGGGGGTTTTGAAGCATCTGTAAAAATCTCAGTGATAATAACAGTTATTGTGTAGCTTTAATAACACACACACAGAGTACAATATAAATAAACTTCTCACACAATTCACAGTGGTCATTTTGTGTAATCCAGACGTCACTGTTTCTTTGATCAAATATTTTCTTTGTTCGGATAAAACAGACGCTGCACTCCTTCAGAATGTTGTAGTAGTCCTCCACCACTTGAGGGCAGAGCAGGACCAAACATCTGAGGGAAACCACACGAACTTTGAAAGCTGGAAAAAAAAGAAGTGAGAGTGTCAAGAGGAATGTGTTTGGTAGAGGCTTTCGGTGTGTGAATAGTCATCTCAGTAAATTGACACTACCTGTAAGTTATCTTCGATGCTAAAATGTATGATATATGTTATGTTAAACATGACCTCTGGTTCTTAAGTACTTCAATTGAGACAATAACATGACAAAATATGAGCATGTGTTGGAGAGATAGTTCTGTTTCTCCTCCACAGGGAGGTGGGAGGTAAGCCAAGGAAGACCATAGCCTGAGATGTTTGGTACATTGTCCAGAGCTATAAGGTGACCCTGGGGCATTCAGGTGAAAGACGGACTCCTTTCACAAGAATCTGTTGACTGCTACAACCAATCAGAATGGAATGATTAAAATATGCAATAAAAACAATTATTAATAAATACAATTCTGAATTACAGAATTATATGGAAAACCCACAAGTCAAGTAAACTTATTATTATTATTGTTATTATTGTTATTATTATTTAATATTTTGAGTTTCGGTGACATTTTCTTCCTGCTATTTATAATCAATAGCTGATTAAAAGTATTGAACTATAATTGAATAGTAAATTAGTCCTGGGAGACTTGATTTCCTCTAACGCAGACAGAGAAAAAGAGACCTGAATTTAACACTCAGATTCCTATTAGATATCATTGGAGACGCTGGAAGACCAGCCTTTTTGTGTGTCAAGGTAGCCAGAGAGACAGGAAACGGTACAAAGCAAGTTCAATTTCAAAATAAAAGTCTTAAACTGTAACCCATTTGTAATGTGCCCAATTTGCAGGTGTTACTTCTGCTGGAATTGTGTTATCATGTTAGAAATACTGTTGTTCTGTATGTGCTCAGAGTTACAGAGTAAAAATGAAACAGGAAAATTTACATTATAAACAAAATTTGTAATTTTTTTTTTACATTATCAAGAAAAGCTTTCTGGAAAAACTTTTAGGTGTCCAAATCCAAATTTAGTAATAGCCATGATTCATTTGTAAATAAATTCCGTATAAGCACTAATATCCATAAATTATATGGATATATGAAGTATGTTTACAAAAATTCTAACAGTTTTGATTATATACTCTGTAAGAATGTGGCTTCCCTGTAGGAACTATATATCTGCAGCAAGTATAGTTGGGTCTTTTAATCAGTAAATGGTATTTACTAATTATCTGAGATTATAGACCTGTGTAAGAGCTCTTTGAATAGCTAAACATTTCAGGTTGTATTTTGTTAGTATTAACAAACATGAGTGCTCAAATTGAGTAGAAAGGCAACAGTACCAGTAATAACAGTAATTTCATTTGTTAAAGAAATACGTAGTGTCTCAGTGCACTTCACTCTTCTGGTAGTAAATATCTTTCCAACTTGTCTCATTGGAGCTTTAGTGTGGGAAAACATTAACCGGAAGTTAAATCCGCGCGCTGTTGTCGGACTTAACCAAACATTACAACGCGGGGGTCGGTACATACACGGTGACTGTCTTGTGAGGAGGAGGTCGCCGACAGAGACCCGCTGCACAGTTTACTGGTCAAGGAGTACATAAGCTGGTGACTTCCATTGCTGAAAGCTGAGTATTATTACCCGTGGAGGACTGCAGCGGGACTGCTGACGTTTCACCGGCTGCTGGGCTTCATGGACTCTCCGGTGTGAGTATTTGACAGCCGCGCTGAGCGTGTGTGCGACTGAGCGCTAATCAGGAATGTTATTCTGAAAAGCCTGGCTTATATTTAACATTCAGCTCATACTGTCGGCATTTTTTAATTTTTTTTTTGTCTTTGTTTGTGTTTCATGTTTTTTTTTTTTTTTAACTACTGATTATGAACAGCAGGTAATTTATTTTTTAACAGTCTCGCACTATTAATACACACATGGGGATGGGAGCTTAACACGGCGCTATATTTTGGTGAGTTTGCTGACAAGTCGGATTTCAAGCCCCCTCCTTTATGGGTCTTTGCTGCTGTTGGTGAATTATTTATCATTTGCAACTTAACACGTTGCAGGCGTGCAACAGGTGGCAAAAAACAAAACAAGCTCAAATCAATGAGTATTAGAAAAAAATGAAGAGAAGTTAAGTTTTTTTTCTGCTGTCATCAGTTGAAAAAACCAATATTATATGAACCTAAGCTATTGATATTTGACTGCGGGATAATATTCGCGGCCTGTTATAGCATAGCTTCTGACTTTAGTGGATTTCTCTGGGTGAAAATACCGTTTTCAGTAACATTTGAATGCATTTATTTGAATGAACTTAAGAAGGAACAAGACAACAACTTCCATACATCCCTTCGATGCTGTGTCTATAAAGCGCATTATTTTAATGTTTTTTCCTGTTGCAATTATTTATAGCCAGAAAGGCATTAATTTGAGTTTTTACAACTTACTTTGTCTAAGAGTCTTTGCAAGGTTCTATATTGTGGAGAGCAGAGGGGTTTATAATCTCATCCCATAGTGGACACCAATTTAAGAGTACTTCCACCATCAGACATGCAGCACAGTCAGTGAGAAGGGCATCAAACAAGGCTTGCTAATTTTTTTGAAGTTTCCTACAAGTGTGTCAGTGTGGTGCATCTAAACTTGTAGTTTTAAGTAGTGGTGTGTTTTTTGTTTTGTTTGTCCCCCCCCCCCCTCCAAATTCTCCTGTAATTCTCCTGTTGATTCCTGTGTGTGGCAGGTGGCTTCATGTCCTCTGAGAGCTGAAATCCAACCATCAAAGATGGCTGATTTCATCATAGAACCTCCCAGTTGTTGTGGATTAATGTTTCAGTAGCTGGAAAGAATTACACCCAGTTTGATCTTCTTTAAAAAAAAACAAAAAAAAAGGGGGAGATTAGTTTTCATTACAATGAAAAAGTTCCACACTCCATTTTTACGTAACCCTGCCATTGTATGAAGAGGCTGTTCTCTGTTGTTGGACTTGAGGAGAAAACCCAAGATAGGAGCCAAGTTTTCATACGCTGGAGGGATTATGGGTATGAGGTAAATAAAGTTTTTGGTAGAGCAATTGTTGCAAGTAGCTTACAGTTTTTGAATGTGAGTGTTGGTCAGAAGCAGCTTGGTCACCATGGAGAGCTAAAAGGTCAGAGGTCCAGGAATTGGGTAAATCCTTGCTGAATGACTGTTTTGAACAAGAATAATGGCAGGGGGAAAAAAAATAATTACCTGGTCACTATTAGTGGCCTAATCACTGCTTTGCAGAATTGTTGCATTTTGGTTGTGTTCCTTTGTGATTCATTTTGTCCAGAAAATAGAAAATTAGAGGTGAAATGAAACAAAACTCCACAGCAGAACTTTACTCTCTGATTGTCAGATCAGTAACATCAGTGGGATCCGCAGCACACATCTGTAACAACACCAAGTTGTATAGACTTCCCAGTGCCAACATTAAGTGGAAAATACATTGATACATTGGCTGCTGTTGGCTCTGTTGACTGACTGTCATTGGCTGATATTTATCGGGTGTATCACATGTGCTGGTTAAATGTCCAAATATTGTGTGATGAAGAGCAGAAAGACTTAAAACTAGTCAGTTTTGTTAAGATTATTTTTTGTTTGTTTGTTTTTGTTTCACTGGAACAAAAAATGAAGAACAACAAAAACAAGGAAATATTGGCACTGGCTATCAGGCAAATAATTGTTTGGTGTCTGCTCTGAATTTCACATTTTGCTTTGTTCATAATCTTGTTCATAATCTTCCACTAATGGGTTATATAAGGTGCTTCTGTCTGCTGTCTGCCAAACAAGGAAACCAACTTTTAAAAGCAGTATTTCCACACACTGTACAACCTTACAAACGTACAAACTTACTCATGCATGCTGTGTGTATTCTTTTGCTCTAACAAGCACATAGAATGCATTTTGTCTACATGAAAAAAAATTATTTAAAAAAAAGCAGATATTCTGCATCCATGTTTGCTAGCTGGCAGTGTTCCAGTTGACATTTGTTGGTGCATTTCTTGGCTTATTACTGCCACTGATGTGAAACTGAGCATCTTTGTGTTTCCCACACATAGACTTTGGTGGGCTACCCAGCCCACCCAGGTTTCCAGGTTTAACATTTTATCAGTTTCAGATTATTAGTGGACAATGCACTTGCTCCTATTTTGAAAGTTCAGTCATTGCTTACATCCTGGTCCCGGCCCTTACCCTCTTGTGTTGCCCTTCTGGCTGGTTTGCTGGATGGGTTGCTGTTGTGGTTGTCAGCTTCCTCTCTATGGAGAGTCTCTTGTCACACAATGAGACTCAAACTCCACTGTCTTGGACTGTAGCTGGTGATCGTAGTCCTTCCAGTGTGGAGATGTGCTGCGAGATGGAAGGCTGCTCTAACCAGAACCTGCAGCACTGAGCTCACTGAGGCTGCAGAGTAGACTGAAGACTACCGCTGACAGCTGCAGTCCAAAACTCCATCCCCGCTGGGCCTGATTAGACCCTCTGCCTCTGCTGGCCTTCTGCACTGGGGAATTTTCTTTTTTTGAGACAAAAGCTGCAACTACTACATTAGCTAACCTATCTTATTAGACTGCCTTTCAATTTTTACATAAAAGTAACTGCTTAAAAAACTTTAAAGAAGTTAATGGGATTACATAACCAAGCAAGGACCTTATGCTGTTTTCAGCTGTTACCTTTCCAATCGTGCAGCTGAAATATTTGCAGAGGAGCACCTTCATGTATGGTATTAATTTATAAATTCTTTAAAAAAGCCTGAGGGTACCTCCAAAACATTTCCGCCATTAATAGAATCTAATTCTGTGTGAAACACCATAACATGGTACAGTCTGTGGACACGCCAATGAAGACTTTACTCATTAGTGCTACAAGTGGTTAAATCTTTGCCTCGAATGCATATTCCAGTGAAGAACAAGAGTTTTACAGTGTGAAGAAATATTACATGTGAATGCTGGTTTTGCCCTGGGCTTATGTACACTGATATCATTTGGGGTCTACTGGGAGATTTAAAAAAAAATACCTTGTCCTTTAATTGGTCCTTGAGTGGCACTAATTTGTCACTCATCATTTTTGATTTCCATGTTTATGGTCTTGGTAGAGACTTTTGTCTTAGTAAATCCTAACTGAACTGAATCTAACTGTAATTGTCTATGGAATTTTTTCCCCCATTTATGCTTTCATCTTTACTTCCTGATGCAAACCCTCCAGATGCTAATCTCAGACCTTTTTATGCTGGCGTTTCCTCTGTGCCATGATGCCACTGGGGGGGGCGGGGGGAGAAAAAAGCAGTTGCACTAGCTGTCACTTCCTGGAATGAACGTTTGACTTATAAGGGGGTGCCACTGCATGTATCAGCTGAGGAGGGAAAGAAGTAAGACAAAAATACACTGGGGAGCTGGGCGTCACGGTCACTGAGTGACCAGAGGGGCTGCTATCAAATGAGAACAGCCAAGTTTAGTTTGAGTGTGTCAGAGGATTTTTGTAAGGTTATGTTGAGAACTGAAATTTGTTAAGCATATGATATTTAAGATTAGTAAAGAATATGGTCTGCAGGTTGTAGGCTTTGACTTATATTAATGGTAACATTGTTTCAAATGACAAATTGCTCACTGAAATCAGAAGCTTCGCCTGATGATGCTCCTGTGTGTTGCTTCTGTTGTGGTTGCACAAACTGTTGTTCCTGCTGCTTTCATCATTTTAGGTCAGGTGGTGCTGAGATTTGAGATGTGAAAGATTTCAGTGTTACCACTGTGATTTGACCTTGGAATTAAGTGTTTGACTCATGAAACAGCTTCAAGGAAAGTTCCTCACTTTCATGCCTTTTACTTTTTGTAGCTTCTGAGCACAGTCTTTGATTTCAAAGAGCTTTTTGTATTTTAAAACATTGAATGTACCCTGGTTTATAATGTATACGTACATTTAAAACTACTGCTTCAGTATGGAAGTAGGAATATTGTTCTTATTAGCTGCAGGTTGTGTGATATTTATACGTCATACCTTAACTGTCTACATTTGGACCTCCAATTTTTGTTTCAGAGTTAATTTTCCATTACATTTAAATGCTGTTGTTTTCAGTCAAAATTCAGAGGTCTGGTTCTTGAGGTTTGAGTTGCCTTAAAAGCCTTGAGCCAAGTTTGGCAGGGCCACCATACTGTACAGCAGCAGTCCACAGGTCTGATTCTTAGCCTGCAAAAACCTATACCTCTGCAGGACACATGGGTCTGAATCCTTCCATAAGTTGGGGTCTTAATTTAGTCTAGACCAGGATAAAGTCTAGCTAGATGATGCAAAATCTGTACAAGTTAGGATTTAATGCAAATCCATTGTGTCTGATGTCAAATAACCTATGAAAGCTTGTCATTCACTTCCTGTTCAATGTGGCCATACTGTGTGGCATTTAATGTCACAACTGCCTGCAAGTTGTGGGCATAATCCAGCCCTAAACCTCTACAGTGTGCGGTGTTAATCCCGTGAGGATTAAGGGTTTGATTTCAGAGCTCACATGAACCAATTAAAGCCTTGCTCAGTACAACCAAACATATGGCGTTGAAGCCAAGTTACAATACCCTTTGTTGTAAAATGGGCTGAATCAGGCTTGACTCACCACTAAGATGTGACTCATCTGTGATGTTCTACTCGTGGACTTATTGTACAGTAGTAGAATACTGGAAGTTTAAGGAGTAACATCATTTTGATTTATTTAGTTTTGCATTCATTTGACCAGCCACTTCAGTATAACCATCTCCTTAATATTGTGTAGGTCCTCCTGGTGCTATAACATCATTCCACAAGCTCTCTGAAGGTCTCCTGTGGTATCAGGCACCAAGACGTTAGCAGCAGATCCTTTAAGTCCTCTAAAGCTGGGCGCACATTTAACGACTGTGAATGCGATTTGGATGTGGCGACTGATCAAGCTCAGTCGGTGTTTACAGTTGGGAAATAAACTCATACAGTGTGTGTGTGTGTGTGTGTGTGTGTGTGTGTGTGTGGCGATTCCACTCAAAGCAAGTCGATCTCCCTAAGACTTTTTAAAAACGTTTATAGTATTTGCAGCTGAGAATTGTGATCGGTGCTGTCACTGTTGCCCAGGAGAAGGCGAACAAACACAGGAAGAGAAACAGTTTGCAAAAATGTTTGTAAGAAGTACACTATAGAGCATTATGGTAAGTTTTGGTTGTTTGGTTCCCTACTTTTGACACAAACACTTGTGACTTGATCTAGCCCACTCAAGATCAGATTTAGCTGTGAGTAGCCCATGATCTAAAGTGAGTTTGACACCCTGGCTCACTTGTTTCAGTGCACAGAAACGTATTTTTCAACAAGGCTTTTATTTTGAAACCTTTTTAGGAACATGTTGTGGTAAATTTATATTGTGACACTAGATATTTGCTCTGTTTTTTTTCTTTCTTTTTTTTTTTTTTAAAGGGATTATCCACCTGCAGAATTTCCAGCTGTCAAGTATGTTGAGTTGTGTTGGACATAGCCAACAAGAAGCCACACATTGACTAGTGAAGTCTTGTTATGTGGCCTCAAGCTGGGCATTTTAGCCGTCACCATCTTGGTGTTTTGAAACCGCACGTCCCAGACGTGAGACCGATCTGACTGAGAAACCGAGTACAGCCCACACTCATTGGCTAATGTGATTGACACGTTGTTAACTGGTTAATCCTTCTTTCTGACTCTAATAGTGACCGCAATTTACTTTATCAGTAGTAGGAGTTGAGTGTGTGCCCAGCTTCAGTTACAAGGTGGTGCTTGCATGGAGTTGTTTTTTCCAGCACGTCTCACAGTGTTGATCAGATTGAGATCTTGTTGTTCTTCAAACCCTTCTTGAGCAAGTTTTGTTGTGGTGCAGGATGAATTATACTACTACGTGGTCTGAAACCAAGTTTGTGTGGGTGGTAGTTGTCAAAGTAACATCCACATAAATGCAGGTTTCCCAGCAGAAGATTGCTCAGCGAATCACACTGCCTGCCCTTTTGAGAGAAGTGCTATATAAATACTACTTCTGCTATCGTTGGTGCTTCTGCTGCTGGGCATATTTCTGACATGTTGCATCATGAAAATTGATAAAGTAGCTATGTAAGATTCCACACTGAGGAATAATTACTGCTGAGCTTTGATGCAGTCATTTTTAAAAGAAGGAGAAGGTAAATAAAGGTCAGATTAGCTATAGCTGAATTGCTTGCAGTATGAAGAAGGGCTTTGAGTGGTCCATAAGACTAGAAAACACTCCATAGCAAAGGCCCATTTACCAGTACTACTTTCAGCCGCATTTGTGTTGTTCCTTGTCAGTACAACAACTGATATTACAAAACATGTGACGCTTCAGATCTCAACAGTTCCAATTGAGGCAATTTAGGTTGCTAAAACTTTCCTTTTACAATAACATTAGTTTTATTGCTGTTTACTAGGTCTTTGAACACTCCCCTGCTTGGTACAACCTTTGTACCAAAGACTACTAACAGCACAGTGCCCTAATTAGTAAACTGTATATACAGAAACCAGCCCAGTGTGGTATAGTAAATCCCTAAAAGGAAACTTCAGTTCTTCAAATTCAACTCTGAAAGTTGACTGGCTGGCTGGTGAATTCGGGCTTCATCTGGCTCCTTATATATCCTCGTTAAGTCTGAACGGTAAATCTTATTCAGAATTCTCGGACTCTGTGTTGTTCTTGACCTCATGGTATGTACAAAATGTAATGTGTTTACATTAAATGACTTGGTGCACATACAGTTTTTGAGTTTTAATCATAACTTTAAAGAAGAGATTTATTTGTAATGAAAGACTGAAGTAGACAATTTTTGGTCATGGCTTGAAAGGAACCTCCAAAGTAAATCATATGGCTTATGTAGTAGTAGATTACTACTGTTAGGTAGTCTTATCTAGTGTTACAGTGACTGTCATGAGAGTATCTGTGTTTCATTCACGCACAAACCAGTCTACCTTCGTAAGATTTTAGCTGCTGCCTCTGGCCATGTTAAATTAAAAAAAGTCCTATATAATATATGTTTGACACATAGATCTCAGTGTATCTTTAAAGGTACTTACTGTTATTTTTCTTGTTTTTCGACAGAATATTTTTTTGAGAAAATAGTTATTTTCTTTCTTGCCAAGAGTTTTGTGCCATGTCTCATGTCTGTATGATGAATATGAAGCTGTAGCCAGAAGCCTTTTTTAGCTTCTGCCTTCCAATCTAAATATTTACAAAAATATATTATTTGTGTTTTAGTCTATTAGTAGTTTGATAAGTGTGATGATAGCCTTAACCCATCAGTACTGTTCTGAATTTGAGAGCAGGTGCTATCTCATTTTGCTGTGTGTTTTTTGTGTATGACTTTGCTTTTTCTGTACATGTGAATCTCGAGTGATTTGCATGCATTTGAATTGTAGCTCTCTGGAGCTTTCAGCTGCCTTGTTATTTACATGTGATGAACCAGACTAGATGCAAATCTTACTTCCCTTTTCTCCCTTCCTCCTTCTTATGTAGTGCTTTTTTTATCTGTAAAAAGGAGACAAGGGACAAGGAGACTGAAGGGTCAGATTTTTTTTTTATTTCTTTTGGTCCTGACACAGTAACAAAAACATGACAGTTTTAAAATATATATGCCTTTGTGCACCTTATGAACACACTATGATACTGCCTCAAAAAAAAAGAAAAATATTCATTTTCAAATAAATATATGCCTCTTAGATAAGATGTTGGACCAGGCAGTATGGTGACACAACCATCTGTTGAGCCTAACAATCTGCTGGACTCTAATCTGATTCTTTACTGCACTTTGTTAATCCTGCTTTCATGCCATCATAACTTTGCTGGTGACTGAAACTCATGGATGGTTTCTGTGAAACTCGAAAAACTTTCCCCTCAGGGAAGTTCTGTCATAAAACTCAGCTATACCCTTAGAGCAGGAGGGGGCAATTCATTTTCTCAAGGGGTCACATGAGAAACTGGGACTGCTGTGGAGGGCCACACCAGTAAACTGAACTGAGTTCTGCTGAATATTAATCTTATGTCTTTATAAGTTTACTGGTGCGGCCCTCCACAATAGTCCCAGTTTATCATGTGACCCCTTGAGAAAATGAATTGCCTGCTCTTCCCTTAGATCCTCTGTTTTTGTGTTCATTATTTTCATTGTAGTTATTGGGGCTTATGGAACTTGAATTCTTAAGTTGGGATGAACATGTATATAATATCTCAAGAAAAACTGTTTTTAGTAGCTTTGACTCATGTTGCTTGAATCCATATGCAAAAAAAAAATGTCTGTAATACTGTATTTAAGGAGGACACTGAAGAATGTAAGAAGTTATATGGTACAGCGAGGAGCAATAGTTTCATAAATGGCTTTCAGATATGCAGTTATAAACCTAAAAATGTAACGGACACTCTTCTTATTCAAACTGGCCAGCCTCTCTTTTAGCATTGTAAATCTGGTAAGCAAAATATTGTGTTGGAACAAGCTCAATAAATGTCTGTGATGATACGTAACAATTGTTTTGATATAATCTATCTTCTTAATTTACTCATTGCCAAGCATGCAGCTTGCAGTGAGACAGCACACTGTATGATCCCATGTATCCCCTGAAGCCTGTGGGTTTCATGCAGGTGATGAATGCAAACATGGCTGTGAGGGGTCAGGTGTTGTCCTGTACAGTTATAGGTCTGACTGACAGAGCACATATGCTCAAGATCATAGTTGGAACCTGAGAGTTGTTGATTGCATGTACTAGGACAAGTTAACCTCATTGTTCTTCCTGTGGTTGTCCTTGATCTGATTGTAAAAAATGCAGGTGTAAAACATAGACTGTACGTAAAAAATGGATGGCTGTACGTTGTACCAATTCAGTACAATTTAGTGTTGCATTGGGTAAATAGAGTGCTACTAATTTGTAATTGTGTGTAGCTAGAAGCTCTGCATACAGTAGGACAGTGCATGACACAGCACTGAATCATATTTAACCTTGTATACCAGTAAAACAGTGTTACATCATCATAACATTTGCATGATTCTTTATTTCCTTTTTAATGGCTTTATATTTATATAAGTTTAAGTTTATAAGTTTATATAAGTTTTTTTTATGTTAAATGGTTAACAGGAACAGAAGACTAATGCGGTACATTAGCTAGCACAATGTTTGCACTGTTTGGTTTTTGTCTAATAAAAAACTGAAGAAGAACTGTAGAACTGTAGGCTTTTATTTTTCAGCTTTGGAGGTTGCCTCTTGGGGTTGACTTGCCTTTGAAGAAAGCCTCAAGTGGCCACTCCAGAAACTACAGATTTTGGCACTTCTACATTGGCTTTATTTTATAGCCCTGAAGGTTGTTGCTTGGTGGAAAACTACTTTTAAAATTACTTGCATAACAGATCTGGTTACCGAATGGTCAGGGCATATAGCACATGATCTAATTTGCAGCAGAATCTCTGGTCTGAACTTGAAGGAAATCTTAACAGCATGCTCTTTAGTTGAATTTATATAGCTTAATTTAACACTTACAAGCTTACTTGCAAACACAGACATGCACACACACACCTTTTTGCTTATATGCTGCACTTTTACATAATGACCCACTTCTCTGTGCTGTAGTCTGCCACCCAGGGAATACCAAATATCTAGCTGACGAGCAGTTTGGTGCCCCTTTGAGCTCCTTATCTGTAGGTTAAGTATGGGTGTGTCGCTTTCAGATGTGGGCTAAACTGATGTAGCTATAAGATATTGTCCTCTCGAAAGGCTTTTAGCAGTGTGAGCAGCAATGACTTTGTATGTTTCTTTAGTTCTTTAGAAAGGGTCTGCTGAGGGAGAGTAAAGAATACAATAAAAATATAAAACTGCTAGTAAATTGGTCTCATTGTACCAGAGGTTTTATTTAGCTTAGGACACCATTTTATATTGAAAAATGAAATAAAAATAGTGGGAACTTTTATGGAAAATTTAAGGTGACAACCTCTTTTAACACGGTACAAATCTGAGCCCCACACACACACACACACACACACACACACACACACACACACA
>VUQS01056480.1:0-19089 GCA_015108495.1 Heterochromis multidens | reverse complement strand
TGTGCAAGGTCATGACAGACACATCCTGAGCTCCCATTCCAGTATCTGCTTTTATTATTATTTCAATTTTCTGTTCTATAATCAGAATCATCTTTATTTGGCCACGTTTTTGCACACAAACAAGGAATATGACTCTGGTTCACTTTGCTCTCTGCATGCAAAAAAAAGTTTTTTAAAATAGGCAATATATATATATATATATATATATATATACACACATACACGTACACACACACACACACACACACACACATATATATACAGACACATATATATAAAAAGAGATAAAAAGTAAGAAAAAATAAGTTACAGAAAGTCTTAAGAAACTATACAAACTATAAATGCAAAAACTGAGTAGTGCAATGTGCATATGACCTGAATGATATAACAGTGGGTTATTTCACAGTGTTCATCAGAGTACACTGTAATACACTGCCATAGTATCATTACAGTTAACTATTAATATGTTATAGAATTGGTACAAACAGTTATACCTGTCTCCGCAGAAATCTTCTTTGCCCCCAAGTTACATGTGTCTTTGGTTGTGTCCAAAGGACCAGAGCAGGACTCACTGGAAGTTTCCATATCTTCACTGAGCTCTCCTGGGAGACGACAAGACAAGTAATTATGTCCTGCAAACACAGTGCTTCATACTTTATGCTCCTGCAAACTATCAAGCTAATTGTAGTTTATATTATTCGCTAGGTAACATCATTCAAAAAGAGCAATTTCAGTGGGCCACACTTTATTCTTCTTGCTTGCTTCCATACACTATTGATCAAGTATTGATTCTACATTAGATTCTCCTCAGAGGTGGAGTAAGGATAATATGGACTTACAACACATCGGTTCATCTCAATAAGTCTTAATCTACCCATAGCCAAATCATCGGATAGATTTAATTTACAAATAAAGCACTGGAGCTAGTCATTTTAGGTGCACAATCCAGACAATATATTATTGTTTTATCTTGCATGTGGCTGCAGAGTAGGAACTAGCCCATGCCTCCCACAGTCCTTGTCCTGGGGATTTGTATTGGTCCATTGATTAGCAGGTGCTAGTTAGCTGTTGTCAGGGGTGATTGGGGATATAACAAGGATGTGTATCGACTAATCACTTTGCTTGATCAATATCTCAGCAAAAGTCATTACTCATTTTCTCACTCTTTTCATCTTAATCCTGTGTCTGCTCTCTGTTGTCAGCAACCACATGAAACATGAAATAGAATACACCCACACAGTTCATATTCTCACCTGTGACACCATCAGGGCTTTTCCTGATGGTAAAAATGGCTGCCAGCTCCTCTCCACCCATTGGCTGCAGCTGTAGTAGCCCTTCCCTCTGTTGATGGGTTGGGGTTTGACTATGTTTCAGTACTTGGAGTTTAGAAGAGGAGGAGTGGTTGCATAGAAGACAATGGAACAGCCACGAACCTCCATCAACTTCACCATCATACTGCTGCAGGAACTAACAATAACGAGGTGAAAAAGAGAAAAAGCAAAAAATATTATGGTCTGACAAAGGTTTCTAAATCTTTTTGTAATTACAACAATACACTTTATGCTTAGATTGTAGATTCCCAGTCCTAAGACACAAGGATTTTGGTGTAGAGTATGTCAAGGTGTGGTTCTGTGTACTTACTCTGTAAACCCGGACGCTCGCCTCGTGGTGTGAACTGAGGGAATGTCCTCGTAGCTTCTCCAGACTGCTGGTCACATAGTCACACAGGTTGCACCTCAGTTGGACGGGGTTGCCCTTAGCAATGAGGGCAGCCCCCTCCTGACCTCTGTCTCCGCCCTCCTGGAGGTGAGCAGCAAGCTGGTATCGGGTGCGGTGCCTGTCGGTCTGACAGTGCAAGGAGAAGTTAGCCCTCAGCGGGGTAGTGTAGCCACACAGTCTGCAGTGGCAACCACCAGCAACTAGGGAGCACCACTCAGACTGGGGCAAGGAACGGGGAGCATTCAGGTGCTGCTCAACAGACTCTAAGCTGTCAGATGAAAAGCAGGAGCAGACAAGGCATTGGAAGACACCCTGGGAAAGGGGTCCAGTGGGTGACAGAGATGGAGCTGGAGGAGGAGAGGGGGAAGGGGAGGGAGAAGGAGTCAGTGTAGACCCAAGGGTAACTGGCTGTTCTGTGACTTGTTGACTGGTCAGCCGCATGTTCAGTGAAAGCTCAGCACCTGCGGCAGAGAGAAACCATGAATTACAATTTACACATTTTCAAACTTTAATGTTGAATAACAGTGAGAGTTGTGACGCATCACTCACCTGTGTTCTGTAGGTGTTTAAGCTGTGGGGCAAGGCTCCTGCAGTGAGACAGATAGTAACCCCTCTGGAGCCGTAGCATGTTATGTGTGTGTTTCTCGCTGGTGGTGTGTATGCGCAGGTTGCGGGCAATGCTGGTCTCATAGTCGCACACATCGCATCGCCACCGCTTACCATGAGAGTGGGAGTGTGCAGGTGGTGTGAGTTTGGCAGGCTGGGTAGTAGGTGTGGGAATAGAGAGTGCCAGCTTGCTGTATGGCTGCTCATCTGCTTCATGACCATTGGAGGAGCTGCTGCTGTTGTTTATATGAGAAGTGTGCATGTTGCCATTCAAGTGTCCCCCATTTTGAACATTATTAAGGTGTTTGTCTGACTGCATGTGTATGCTGAGGTTGCCTTTCGATGAGGTAGCATAGTCACACACCTCACAGCGGTAGGGTTTGTAGCCGCAGGCGTAGGTTTCACCCCGGGCTAAGCGTGGATGGGGTTTCCCCGACCTGCAGTACACACACACACCTCGTGTTGCAAAACCACACACACACTTTCCCTCAGAGGCGCCACACACACACTGGCCTCCTGTCTCTGGATGTTTTTCCTTCATGTGGACTTGTAGTGTATGCTGGGACTTATAGTGCCAGTTACATTTGGGGCATTTCAGGGTTTTGCAGGAATTACGTGAGTGCATTATAGTCATGTGACCAGTCAGTGAAGTAGGAGAGAGGTCTTGGTTGTGGTTTTTAAGGACAGCTTCTTTCTGTTCTCTTTCTTTGTCTCTCTCATCATCCACCTCTGTGTCTAGCTGGCTGTCATTTGGTTCTGGAGCTTTGGCACCATCTCCATTGGAAATGGAAGAATGAGGAACCCCTGCCAGACCATCATCCTCAGCAGGTGTACTGGCAGGCTCTGTACCTGCCAGTGGAAAAGCCACAGAAGACTGCCGGGATCTAAAGCTCTGAGGAAACCCAGAAATCCAGCCCTGATCTCCCTTAATGTCTTTTACCTCTGTCTCGCTCAGCACGGCAGAAGAGGAGGACGGACAACTGAAGTGCTTTGGAGAAATGGGAAAAAAAGGGGAGGGCTTTGGAGAGGGGGAAGGAGTGGGGGAGGGCTTTGGAGAGGCGGCTATTTTGCTGTCGAGTGTGCCACTGGCCTTTGCAGTGCTGGAAGAAGAGCTGTGCTGGCTCTGTTGAGGTAATAAAGAACATTTGGATTTGGTTTGGCTTTGGTTTGAGATGGCCTCCTCCTCTTCCTTCTCCTCCTTTCTGCCGCTTCTGTTGAGGGCTGCTGGGAGGCCCCCTGTAACTGATGCCTCTCCCATACCTACATGCACCTCCCCTTCTTCCTTCCTTTGCCCTGACAAATATCCCTCCCCGAAGTCTTCCTTCATCCCCTGCCTTTGACGCACTCCATTCTCCTGTGAATCTCGGCCTCCTTCTTTCTGCTCTCCTCCCTGGGTCTCTTCTCTAGCCTGGGACCGCTCTGTGCCCTCCTCCTCCTGCTGAGGCAGGGTCAGGGGCTCTTTGGTAGGGGCCATGGCTGAGGTATGAGAGGATGACCCCTGCTCAGGAATGACTGCCAGGGTCAGGAGAGGAAGAGATAAAGCCTGGGGATTGAGGTCAGCATCTCTCTCCTCTCCTCCCCCTCCATCCCCTCCTCCTCCCTCACCGCTGTCCATACCAGAGGCTACAGCTGCCACACATCACTACCCCACCTGTGTATTTCAGTTACAGATGAAGAGAAGAAGAGAGTGGGACAGGCAGAGACAGAAGAGTGAATTAAAAAAAAAGAGGAGAAAATGAACTACATGAGTCATGTAAATATTATTGCATAATAGTGGATGCATTGATTAGGGTCCCTGGATAGCATCTGTTCGATAGAGCCTTCACAGTGCACAATCCAGAGGCTGGTTACCCAGGGGTTAGCGTTAGCCCTTAATGGGAAAATCAATAGCACAAGCGCTAAACTAGGTAGAGGAATGCGGGTAAAGGCTACGCAGGAGGTCTATAATATTCCTCAGGGGATAGGATTAAATAAAGAACTGAATGCTTCTGAGCTAAAGGGCTTCGTCTAAATTGCCACACTTAGATAAAAGCAGATAAAAGAACACTTTTAAAAGCCTGTGTATCAGTCTCTGCATCTTTTGCTGCACATTAGTACAGAGGATACAGGATCACCGCTTAGCATTTTTACACTTGTATAAAAAGTGTGTTGGTTAATGTGCAACACACTTTTCACATTAACCACAAAAACAAGAGGTGGACACAACTAAATGTGTTTATTTTATTTATTTATTTTTTAGACAGGTGTTAATTATAATCTGTGGTCACTTCTGAGGCAGTTTTGTTTGTGGTGTTGCATTGCCGTGGATTTTATTTTGACTTCTCCACGTTCTTAGTCTGTTATATTGCTTCCACCCCCTGTAAGCTCTGTTGCTACAGGAATACTCAGGCACATAAATACTAAAGCGCAATAAATAATAAATCTCTACTTTTATTAAACTGAAGCTTTATTATGCATTTGTAATCTACAATAGAGGCATGTCTGAAAAACTAATATTTCAAACAGTTTATTACAATTTAATAAATCTACATATTTAAGACTTTACTTTTGTAATCTTTACTTTGAAATGAAACTAGCACGGGCCTATAACATTCTATCATACTTTAAGTTAAATCACTGAAATTAAAAAAAGAGCAATAAGATTTTGCAAAGATTTTGAATCACTTTATATACAATATATCACTATAGATACTTCCTTAAAATGAACTGATTCTCGCCCCTCTTCAGTTTCTGAGTGACAGATGAATGCCATCTAAGACAGATACATCTCTGTTAGCCTGCGTGTGTCCCACAATCTCATTACTGACCTTTTTTAATCAAGGAGAGACCTTAATCTACCCTTTCACCTTCTCCTTCAACCAACCAACCCCCTCTTCCTCCTCCTTAAACACCCCTTCTCTCTCTCTCTCTCTTTCTCTTTCTCCTGTAGACACCCCCTCCCCCTCTCTGCAGCTTTGAGATATATGGCTCATATCGGCACTCTGATAGTGCTTTAATGTACTGTGTTTATGTCACAGGCCACAGACCCTTGCCCACTGCTGCTGTCCACTGTCCTGCCAGAGAGTGCTGAGGGGCCAAGCAGGCCTGCCAGCAGCTGAGAACAGTCTCTAATCTGATAAAGATTTTCATTTACACTGCAATCAATAACCTGGGTCTATCGGCAATGTAACTATTTATACAAGCATTCCTGGCTCTCCATCGATCAAGTACGGGAAGCCATCATTTAACAATGTGTGTGTGTTTGTGTGGGTGCATGTGTGTTCATCTATGTCTGTTAATATGCGTGTACATCCTTTTGTGCAGCTAATTGTGGTGATGTCAATTAAGCACACATATAACACCTGAAATTCAACATGCATACGCCTATTACTGCAGTTTAAAAACAAAATTAAGATACTAGCGTACATGGCATATTTGTTATTAACTGTTGAATACAACAGAAGTTGCAACATAAAATCATATGCAAATATACAACAAAAAGTGTATACCCGGATTCCCTAGACTGGTGTGTGGGTGTGGGTGTGTGCATGAGTGTGTGCTTGTGTGTGTGTGTTAGAAGGGAGAAAGGAGAACAGGGGTATGAGAGGGAGAGAGAAACAGACAGAGAGAAGAGTTGTGGAGCAATACTTTAGGAAAATGCCTTTTGTTTGCCATTGTAGGACCTGGACAAACACAGTTGGATATGGACAAATACTGTTTTTAATGCGTGAAGACCCAGTGGACCATAAGCCAACGACCTCCGTGCAGTCTCAAGGTAATAGCACTAGTATTTTAGCATTATTCTGGGACCATAGTTGCGGGGCTGTTGGAGAATACCGGAGGGGCAGTGGCTTGAATAGTTCACTCCCCGTCTCTGTGTTGTCAAGCCACTGACCAACCATCAGTTCCCACACTACTTCAGCCTTTGTTTACAGTGTATCCTAGCCCGATTCATCTAAACCAAGAGTGATAAGTAACCAGTAACAGGTGACTCAACGCACAAAAGCTTGATTTGTGAGAATTAGAGGCTACACTGACCAAACATCCCCTCCTCCCCACCGCCGAGTCGCGTCCCTCCAGCTCCCTTTAACATCGTAAACAAATGACACACTTACATTTCTGCAGCGACTCTGGTACAAAGCTCCGCACGCTGAATGTGTAGTAGTCCAGAAAACAATCGCGCAGAGAGTCCACTCATTCCTTATGAATGATCCTCTGCGTTTTTACGGAGCCAGGAGGAAAAAAAATGGGGAGAGGGAGAGAGAGCAGCGGGGTCCAAGTTGTTACCAAACAACAGTGTAATTAAAGCTACATATAGGCTGTAGTAAACAGAAGATGGGGGACGGAGGGGTTTGTGCGAGCTCCAGAGGTAGAATGAGTTCTGATCACTGTGGGAGGAAAAACACTTGGCTCTTTATTCCTGCTAATTAGTTTCCTTCAAAAAATGGCTGAGATTACGCCCAGTGCGCATGTGCGTAATTGCGCAGACACCGCTAATTAGCCCGTTTGGATCAATAGGATTCCGCGAGAGAGAAGAGAGAGGGAGGAAGGATGGAGGGAGGGGGGAGAGGCTGCCGGGGACGTAGGGGGAAGACGAGGAGAGGAAAATATTTAAAAAAGTATGAGAAATTACAGCCGAAACATTGAATTTTATTCTCAAATATTATATTGCTGCTGGAAATTACAATGGGCTGATCCATTTAGATGGATATTAAGACACATATCCGCCTATTAAAAATATCTAGAGAGGAAACAGTGTTGCAGAAAAAAACAATTATGACAAAACACACATTAAAATACTGTAAAGTATAATAACGTCGAAATAAAGTCCACATAGACAAAAAAAAAAAAAAACAATCCAAACATTTAATCCAAAGGCTTTTTCTTTTTGTGCAAAAATGGAAAACCTGCCGCAAAACGCGACGCTGTCACTGTGCTTCACTATGAAGACTGGTACAAACACACCACAAGGCCCTGGAGGATTGTTTTAGGGATATCATGTTGACATTTTGTGTCAAATAAAGAACAGGTTAGACGCTCAAACGTGTCCATAATGCTATACGCTTAAATCGCATTATTTTTTTTATAAATCTATTGCGATCACTTGGCTCCTAAAAGTTGAAGACTGTGAAAAACTAAAGGCCTTGAAAGGATCTAAAAATTAATACTTTGATCAAAAAGAAAAACCTCATCTATGGTTGAATGTAGGCTGAGAAATAAGGCATTTCATCCGTTTCTCTTTTTTGGACTGATCAGGTTTGCCAATGCAATAGGTTTGAGTTTGGTACACTGACTTGATGTCACTGGAGAAAAATTCTCTCTGACAAAAAAAGAAGAAAAAGAAAAGAAAAGAAAAAAATTAGGCTAAAGCTAAATTATTGTGTCCATCCTTGCCACAGAATCACAGAAGACCTTTAGCCAAGCGGGGTTTTGTTTCCTCTCCGGCCGTCCATCCTCACCACCGAAATCTATTGTCATGATAATACTATTGTGAATTTCACGCTGGATGTGCAATCTGTCGATCGTCCATATTTTAAAAGGTGAACACCGCATTTAAATTTAAGATCTATAGTATCAGTTTTTTTCCCTTTTTTTCTTTTCCGAGCTTTGATTGTCAGAGCTGACCTCTTCCTTATTTTATAATTGCATGTAAATTTTAAAAATGTTAGTGTTGCTGCAACAACAAAAAAAAATCCCTATGTAAAATAGTCTCTAGATTCTCATATTTTATTGTATTTCCACACAAGCTTAAATGTATATAGGTTACTGTCAGCTCACTGTTGCGTGAAACAACCGCACTATCAGGCCATATCGGAATAGGAAATCCATGAATATTAATTTTTTTTTTTTTTATCTGTGTTAGATTTGAGTGCACTGACATTTTATTATTTTGACTCTGATTGATTTTGGTTTGCCTCGATAATTTTATCGCATTTATTAAACTATAAATATGTAATATTGGTCAATTAAGAAAGTGCTCAAAGATTTGGCCTACGTTTGGTACATCCGGTAATTGTGTATCATTCGAAAACCTTTAAAAGACGTGATAGTGTGGCACAGGCCACTATGAAAGACTGCAAGTTCAAAAAATAAATAGAAATAAAAAATCAGTGCTTGATCCGTTGTGTGCGGACGGAACGGTGGTGCGCACCGTGGCCTCACAGCAAGAAGGACCTGGGTTCGAATCCACTCGTCGGCTGGGGTCTTTCTGTGTGGGATTTGCATGTTCTCTCCGTGTCTGCGTGGTGATAAACAGCCCATAGACACTCGTGTTAGGTTAACTGGTGTTTCTAAATTAGTCGTAGGTGTGAATGGTTGTCTCTTTATCTGTTGGCCCTGCCATAGATTGGCGACCTGTCCTATGACAGCTGGGATAGGTTTCAGCCCATTCGGATAAGTGGAAGAAAAAATAGATGGACGATCTGGTGTCTTAGTGTCAACGTGGATTTTCTTCAGTTTATTCGTGACAGTACATCGTTTTATCATTTTTTTATCATGTCTGGACATTAGTCCAGACATTGTCTAACATTGTGTGTGTGTGTGACAGAAAGGTGTGTGCCCCAGGTTTAAATAACAGCAAAATATAAAATGTTAATTGAACCTTTTGCTATGTGGCAATATGCTGTTTGAAAATGTTTCTGTTTGCTCATAAACATGCATGTTTTATTGATTTTAGTTTGTCAAATGTGTGTTTCTTGTATAATGTAACAGAGTGACCTGTAAGAACAAAACATAAAAGTAAAAGATGTTTCCCTGATATTTTTGAAACTATAGCCCATTTGAATGTAATTAAATTACCTTAAAGTTACACTTGTGTAATGACTGCAAGGCTTCCAAATGATTGTTATTATTGCTATTGCTTATCGATATACATTTTCATTTGCATTGAATTTGCAAGTGTTTTTCAGTAAAACAGAGAAAGGCAGGCAAACACATTTGATGTCTATCTTGGTGTGAGGAGAATGTGTCCTTTATGCTTTTGGGCACAATCCACCTCAACAACAATCCTCATATAAAGTGATTTCTTAATAGAATAGAATAGAATTTTCCTCATCTGTTTGAACGTTTGTCGATTCAGCACAGACGATAGCAGATCCGCTCTCTGTGCCTGCCACGGAGTTCATTTCCATAAATATAAGCACAGAGTTGCAATATTTTACCAGTATTAAAGCTCATGCGATTGTACATTCGAAATTCACACTCATTCCATCTTTTGCCTAAACACTCAAGTATGCACAGACTGTACTGTTAAATGCATCATGCTTTTCATGCCCTCAGGTGTATGCCAGGGGTTTGTTGTTTTCACTGTAATATATAGTTAGCCCTTCCACCAATTTACCCTGTCAGCGCTAATGGGGCAATTAACCACTGTGATACCCCCCAGGCAGAAGGAACAGCAAAAGCTTCCCAACTCCAAACTTGTCTTTATGACATTTATATGACAAAATATGGGGGAAACTGGGGACCCATCTGACACCTTGGAGGGTCCTTAATGTCACTCCCTCACTTACCTCCGCCCCTTTTTGCCCCAGGGTATGGCACTGAGGAGGAAGTGTAATGCATCATGTATGGACAGGCTCGGGCCTCTTCCAAGAGAGAGGAAACTTTGCACTGCATCCAAAGCCTCAATGGGGCAACACTGATTTACACCTTCACACACTCTGCCTCATTCTGCAGGATTATAAATGTAAACTGCCTCATAGACAGACACAATTCCAGCCAACACACTCCAACTTGACCTCACCTTTCACTTCTGCCTTTTTTGGTGTCTCTTTGTCTGCACTCACATTCCCCCTGTCCTTACATCCCCAAGGAGGCAATAACCTCCCTAGCAAGAGCTTCCCCTTGAGCCGTTGTCATAGTAACTAGTAGGCTGGTCGACATGACAACCCCTACCATGGTCCAGAGATAGATGATAGGCCAGAAATGGGGAGGGAGAAGGCACATGGGAGATTTGCCCCCCCCCCCCCTTTAATTTGCTTTGCCTGATTTTGATTCAAAATGTTTTTTTTCTCTCTCTAAGGGTGAAGTGCAGCCAGCTTCAGCCTCTTTTCCATTTACACAGGTATTTATAGACGGAAAACACTCGCGAATAACTTCGCTAAACAGTTACCTGCCTGGCTTCATGGAACCTGGATGGATACTGCTGAGAGAAAAATAAAATTTCTCAGCCTTTTTTATATTTTGATTATTGCTGTAAAATGTTATAGTGAAATGAAAAACTGTAGTCATTTGCTTCAACCTTCCTGAGTAAATCAATATAGATGATAAGTGCAAACAAAAATTAAAAATCAGGGGTTTACTGCGGTGGGGTTTTTGTGCAGTGAAATTCAGTAGGACGTCTAATCCCCAGACTTGCTAAGATTTCCTAAATCTACTATTACTGCCCCAACATCAGCTGATGTGCAGACTTAAACCGAGTTAAGCAAGTTCAGAAGCTATTAGTGGCTTATAGTTAATTGAGTAGATTTACACAAATACATTCCACATTTTTCTATTTTCTGCAGCTGTTTTGATAATATATCAATGCAATAAACCCAAATGGAGGACTCTGTAAGAAAAAAATTTTCCCTTTAGACACCCTAAGTGGAATGATGAATCCCAACCAGCATCGATAATGCTGCCCCTCAGCTGACCCTGATCTCTGACCCCTGGGCAGAGGGTAGCTAGCAAAAAGAGATTTTCCCATAGAGATCAATAAGTATCATTTTTTTCCCTTTTTGACTATTAAATATTGTTATATTTTAGATATATCAAATGTATTGTAGTTATCAAATACATGCAATAGTTATTATGATTATGTTACAGCAAATTAAATCCAATCAAGCTTTTTAAGGACACAAATATACAAAAGAAGTCAGAGTCAACTGAATGATAGATGTGTTAAAAAGACATTTCAGCATTCAGGCTTCGTGGTTCCAGTGGTGAGGATTTATCCTTTTCCAAATCACCACAGTCTGCAAATTAATATGTCCATTAGGTGCAATTTTTAACCATTTTTACATTTGTTACCTTAATGATATAAATGATTTTGGACAGCACACTTTCAGATAGATGTTTGCCGCTGAAGCGTGTGTATTAGTCTGCCTCCATTCACTTCTGCACAATAACCTGAAATCCCAGAGAAGCTCATGTGCTTCCTCAGGTGTTCCAACATTTGCTCATGTCACAGAGCTACATGGTTTCACTTCGTTCTTAATATCTTTCCACTTTTATTCTTAATTTAGAAGTGTTTGTTTGTGTGACTGTTTCTTTTATGCTTTTGAATATGTTTGACATCTGAGCTTCTCGTCATTTTTGTAGCCTCTGTCTTTGACAGATGAATTTCCCCTCGGGGATCAATAAAATGTATCATCTTATTTCATCTCATCTCATCTGATCTCATCTCATCACCACGTTGGCCATGGCCTCAAAATAGGAGGACATTAATAACATTAATGTCAAATGGAGGTCATGAGTGTGCCTACAGGTAGCCAATATTTAGATTCAGAATACTCAGCCGTCACTAGAATAAACAGACAAACAGACAGATTTAAGTCCTGATGATTACATTTCCAATTCTCATTAAATAGCTCCGCTCTAAAATATGCCTGCAAAACTGAGCAACACCGCCCCTCGATGGACGGACTTGTAACTGAACGCTATCCGGCAAGAAACACTGGAAGGTCTCTTCTCGGCCACCGTACATTCGCGGAAATTGTCAAAACATTATTCAGGTAGCGGTTTGTAGCGGTTTAGCTTGACATTTTTTCCTTAATAGAAATATAGTTTGTAACCTATAATCATCTTTCATTACAGGAGTTTGAGCATGGAAGATGAATGGGAAGAGGAGGTATGAAATACCATCAGTGTGTTAGAAGTTAGCGTTCGCTGTAGCTAACACGTTAGCTCACCTACTCGGTTTGATAGCTGAGTTCGTGTAAAATTTACAAGTGGGAGTTTAATGGACAAACTTTCGTGTGTGTTTATATGTGTATTTGCTTCTTACCACGAGTGTGTAGAGAGTGTGCCTTCACGTGTACTTGTATGTGCTGCGACATCAATCGTTTGTCCTGTTCAGGAGCAGATTGTTGTGGTGGAGCTCTCCGGTATAATCAGCAATGACTTTCTGACCAAGAGTCGAGGCACATGCAAGATTTTGGTGAGTGTGGTGCGTTTCTGTGTTGCATTAAGAAGGCCGCTGATCGTCATTGTAGGTTTGCAGTGTAGCTTCACACATCTACTTTCCTCTCTTGTGTTCAAGGACATTGACAGCGACAGGCCCATGATGCAAGTTGGACAGTATGTGTTTGCAGGGGAATATGAAGGTAAGGATAAATCTTGCAAAATACAAAGAAAATCAATTCATGCTTTTTGTATTAGTTAATAGACTTTTACCTCCTGTTTGCCTTCTGTGAGGACAGTTATTCATGCTGGCATCTTTTCTTGGTTCCAAAGAGTAATTTTTAACCTGATATCCTGTCGGTGATTAACTATTAGAGATGGTTTGGTCTAGAATAGAATAGAAGCCGTTATTTCCTAATAGAAGGGCATGCAAGTGGTGCTGGCTGAGCATCAGTGAACTGAAAGACAAAAGAAGTTGTTTTCTTGTTATCTTTGCCTTTTCAAAGATGCCCTGGGAACGTGTGTGCTGTTTGAGGAGACGCCAGGAAAAGGTAAGGTTTATCTACAACATTTTCAGTGTTTATAGCTGCATGTTCGTTTCTGTTCAGTACTTCAGTGTTTTGTTTTGTTTGTTTGTTTTTGTCTGCAGGAAAAGGAGCCGGTGGTCCAGATCTCAAGTACTTGTGCCATACTGTGAAGAAACTGACAATGCAACGACTCTTTCTCACAGAGAAGAAAGAGGGTGAAACAAGCACAGGTCAGCCCCGAATGTCTAAATTGACTGCAGTGCAACATATTTGATCGCTTCCTTCTAACATAGTTGATGCAGCTCACAACTCTGCATACTCATATACTGCTTTCAGGAGTTAATCAGCACAACCTGTCGTTTTATCTGTAGCTTGACAAAGAATCAGCTTTGCACAATATTGCTGAAAACCCAAGTATGGCTGTTTGTGTTTTCCCAGCAGGAAGCTGTGATGGTGGTGAGCAGATGGACACAACCTGCGAGTCCAGTCGAGAAGAACATGATAACCAACGCAACGAGACAGAAGAAGATGGGGTCGAGGCAGATTTGGATGACTCAGCAGTCGGCTGAGATATGGAGACTTTGCTGTATTATAACCTCCCTTTGTGACAATGAGACACTTGCATTTGTAGGGCTCTGAGGGAATTCCAGTTGGATTACACTTCAGAACTAACAAGGAGATGTTTGTATTACTATTATTTTTGCAAAATGTGTATGCTGCCTCTTATATGCTGAGCCTCTATGTCAGCAAATATGATGCACAACAAGTTATTAAATATTCGATGCACAAAATTCCACCCAAAGGGAAAACAGAATTTAATATGTATATTATATGTATATTAATTCTCATCAGATCTTCATAGGAGGGCAAATGTGTACAGATATGTGGTGGAATCATCAGCTTAGTGTCACAGAGTCCTGCCATTAATGAATATCCCCGAGCAAAGGGAGAGAGAGCAGGTTTGTAGTCTAAATGGCTCTTTTTCCAATGATTTACATAACCATATAAAGCAGTGGGAAGAGTACTTGACCTAAAAAAGAAATAACAAGGCTTCCAGTTTTCTAATCAAACCTACTTTGACTGTTTGGTGGCATGGTGGTGCAGTGGTTGGCACTGTTGCCTCACAGCAAGAACGTCCTGGGTTCTGACTGGTTACTCTGGATTCCTCCCACCATCCAGTTGTGCATGTTGGGTGATTCTAAATTGGCTGTAGGTTTGAATGTGAGTGTGGATGGTTGTCTGTCTCTCTGTGTCGCCCCTGTGATAGACTGCTGACCTGTCCAGGGTGTACCCTGCCTCCATGATAGGTGGGATATGTTCCAGCACCCCATGACCCTGTTTTCTATAAGTGGAAGAAAATGGATGGTTGGATACTTTGACTACAATTTATGGTGTTAAAAATGTGTGGTTTCAGATTGTTAATGGACTAGTTGGTCTCACTGCACTTAATTTTTAAATGCAGATCTTATTGCATTTTTTTTTTGTGTACTTTTGTGGACGTTTTGACACAATTTGCAAGTTTATATTTGGTGAACTGGTGTTTATTTTTTTGAAACAAATAAAAATGGATGAAACTAAATACCTCTATTTACTTGTAATATTTTGGGTTCTTTTTACTTAAAGAATAATAAGCGAAAATGTTAAGGATTGAGCTTTTATAGCTTGTTTTTTTTTTTTTGACAGTGGCAGTTTATGAATGAAGTGTGTTTTGTCGCCTTTGAGGACGTGGCGGTTCTCGGCCAATCCAATCAACAGTGCTCTCTTGAAGTGGACCAATGAGCCAGCGACATCGCATTCGGCTTCTCGTAACCTCATTGGTCGATTGTCGTTTTAGCACAGGAAGTGCATGGGTGTGTTTCCGAGGGGTGGACTCAAAGCTGCAACGACGAACTTTGCAGAAGAAACCGGTGAGTGCTCCTGATAAACTGCCTAATTTCCAAAAGGAAAAAAAAAAAAAGAAAGAAAGAAAACACGGCAAAAATGTGTTTCTCCTATAGTGACATAATATGGTCGATTATAACGATGCTCACTTATCTACATTGGACGCTTTAAATTGCAAGACAGAGGGTGAAACTAGCGGTATGCTGGGTTAGCCAGTCTGATGTTAGTGCCTCACCTTGGTGTGGATGGTAACGGTCTCTAATCCCAAATAACTGCTTCTAACTTTAATACACAAAAAAAAAAGGCAAGAGTTAAAATGTTGAGATACAAAAATGACTATCTCACCTGCCACACTAAAGCCAATACAGTGGAGAGCTTCTTTCGGCAATAGGATAATAAAATAGCCAAAAATTTTGATATATAGGGTAAAACTGTTGTAGCTTTGTTGTTGCCAGGTAAACTTTAATGTTTCCTGCATATGTTTGAGCAGGTGGAGTTTAAAGAGTTACGTTTGCTTAAGAGCTGAAAGTTGTGGATGTTGGAAGCAGTATCTCATGCCGCATGTTTTGAAGGGAAATCTATACTCAGCTGCCAGTTTATTAAGTACGCCAAGCTTAACTCCATCCAGTCCAAGATCATAATGTTCAGTTTCTACTCTTTAACTCTGTGACAGCCTTACTGGTGATTTACTCAGAGGTGTCGATTTAAAGTGTCTTATTGGTTTAAATGGTGTGGGCAACACATCCATACCTCCGTTAAAATGCAGTTAGGTTGAAAAAACAAACACTATAACAAACGATGCCATTTTAAATGAAATCTGACTGCTATAACATTTTTATAAGAATATTCTTTCCATATTTTTAGGCTGTTGTGTGTGAATGACTGTGTTAATATTACAGAGAGCTGTTGAGCAGATGATGGTAGTAACAATGAGTGGGACATCAGCTGCTAGAAAGCAGCAGCAGAACAAATAAGGGATTGCATAAGCTACAAAAGATTAGCAATAGTTGGGGTATTTGGCTGCCCTGTGAATCATACGCTTAGAAGCTGGCAAATACAGCGATGAATGAACCCAAGTCAAAAGACGGGATTAGTACTGACAGCATGCTCTCGTGCCGTGATAAAGAAATGCATTTAGGAGGATGACAACGGCTTTTTTGGTGACTTCTTTTTTTTTTCTTTTTTTTAAACCCCTGATTTAGACGGCGCTTGTACATGCGCAGGATGGAGCTGCGGCCACTCATCATGTGTTTTGCTCTCTGTGTGGTTTACGCCACCAGCAAACCCACAGAGAAGAAGGACCGTGTTCAACATGATGAACCTCTCAGCAACCGAGAGCACGATGATACAGAAAACTTTGACTATGACCATGAAGCCTTTCTGGGACAGGAAGAGGCCAAGACCTTTGACCAGCTCACACCAGAAGAGAGCAAAGAGAGGCTCGGGTAACAACACTCTTCATCTTTTTTTTTTTTTAGTCATCTAGGATGTTTGTAGTTATATCAAACGCTTTGAGCAGTCATGGAGAAAGAATAGAAATAAATGCTAAAAGGGTTAAAAAAAAATTAATTCTTCTGGCAAATTCTGTTTTTTCATCGACTCCTACAGCATATTCATGACTGTAGTGATGACCATGTTGATTGGAGGTGAATTTACTAATTTTTCTGCTATTTCTCTCCAGCATGTTGGTTGAGCGTATAGATGAGGATAAAGATGGCTACGTGACTGTTGAGGAAATGAAGAAGTGGATCAAGCACGCGCAGAAGAGGTGGATCTATGATGATGTGGATCGACAGTGGAAGAGTCATGACCTGAACGGGGATAATGTGGTGTCCTGGGAGGAATACAAGAATGCCACTTATGGATACATTCTGGGTACACTGGCAGTCAGTTTTCATTTCATGCATTAACTTTATTCTTACACACAAATATACCTTGCCACTCTTGGACACACACACTGAAAAATGCCGTGACTTCTGACTCGCAGATGATCCCGACCCTGATGATGGCTTCAGCTACAGGCAGATGATGGCTCGTGATGAGAGGAGATTCAAAATGGCTGACCAGGACAATGACATGAAGGCTAACAAGGAGGAGTTTACAGCCTTCCTTCACCCTGAGGAGTATGACCACATGAAAGACATTGTAGTGCTGGTGAGATACACACTCACGCAGATGTTACATACTGACACTAACAGTGTATCTTTCCTATCCTTTCTCACTGCTCTGTACTGTTTTTTGTTTTATTTTAGGAAACTATGGAAGACATTGACAAGAATGGAGACGGTTTAATTGACCTGGATGAGTACATAGGTGAGTTCTGACAGCCTGTCAGCATCATTATTACACAAGATTTTTGGCGAATGGTGGAGGCAAACCAACACACACGTTGCATTATTGACACTCGTTTTATCACTGTGTTTTCCTGTCTTTTTGTGGTCTAGGTGACATGTACAACCAGGAGGGAGACACCTCAGAACCTGAGTGGGTCAAGACTGAGAGGGAGCAGTTTACTGAATTCAGAGACAAAAACAAGGATGGGAAGATGGATAAGGAGGAGACCAGAGACTGGATCCTGCCCAGCGACTACGACCATGCTGAGGCTGAGGCCAAGCATCTGGTCTATGAGTCTGATGCAGATAAAGTGAGTAATGTAAAAGATCAAAATGACTTCATTTTTCATTTTGTTCCTTGTGTCTTTACTTTTTTGTCTATTTCACTGAGTATTGGTGGAGGTAGTGAAAGTGAATGAGCTCATGTGTGCTTATACACTGACAAGTCAAGAATACTGGTTTTTAAAATTAGAGATTCACTTATTATGAAATTTGTATTTTGTTTTTGTTGTTTAGTCCCTCTTTTAAGTGTTTGTCACACTATTTTTGAACATTTATCAAGCACAAAATTGATGTGACCCAACAAATAAACATCTGCCACTGGCAACGTTAAATGTAGTCTTACACATTGGCATTGGCTGATAATGACCAGTTAACAAGGTCATTAACAGCCAATATCAATTGTAGGCCTTTGAAATACCTTTAATGTGTAACTAACAGAGAACAAAGATCATTGTAATACTAGTTCAAAGATACAGCATAAATCGAATACCTAAAGATCATGTTTTTTGGGGGGTTTTTTGTGCTTCTTCTGTTAGGATGGCCGTCTCACCAAAGCTGAAATTGTGGATAAGTACGACCTGTTCGTGGGCAGCCAGGCGACCGACTTCGGGGAGGCGCTGACTCGACATGACGAGTTCTAAAATCTGCCTCCCTCCAAAGACTGTGTGCTCTTCTTGTGTGTCACCTTTAGCCATGGAGTGTTCTTAAACAAGATGAGCTTGCCTAATCGAACGCCACAGACAATAATTTATTTGATTTCTTGAATGTGTTTCATTGCACACACACTAACATTCTAAATAAATTGCACACCATCGGCCAGTGTGAGCTCACGTTAAGTCGTGCCTCAGATTGGGATATATCGCCAGCCTTTGCTCTGCTTCCATACACTACCATTTTTTTGGCCCATATCAGGTAAAGGACAAACATTGTCAGTCATTTTTTTTTTTTTCTTTGAGAGAACAATTTTATGGAAAAGCCTTGATTTGTTACAAAACCTTTTATGGAACAAAGTTTTGGCTTGCAGTCTACAGAACAGCTTGTCACAGCATGTCGTTCTGTAGTGCATTAGACTGAAACATAAAGCAGAATTTGTACCATTACTCTGTGATTGGGCTCAAACTAAACTTCACTTGTACTTTGTTTTTCATTTTTTGTGATGCTGGATAAACAGTTTGTAACAAGGAGGTATATATTGAATTTCAGTGGTAATGAAGACCATTTGGTCGAGTGCAATACAGTATCATCAGTGGGACCAGGCTGTGTTTGCTAAGCTGGACCCTAAACCTTCCATGTTAACAAAAGCTGTGCGTCCCACCTGAGGTGCTTTGTGTTAGCTGAAGGAATCTAGATGAATTTAGGGACTGATGGATGCTTTGTTCTCAAAGCTGCCTCCATTCTTCTTTGTCATCACCTCATTAGTGTGAGTGCGTGTGCGTGCATGTGAATCCGTGTGTACATATTTACTTGTATTCTTGATTACTTGTTTTTTTTTCTTTTATTGTTACAAGTTTTGTTTGTTTCAGCTGAACTAACTCATTTTTGTGCCAACAAAAATCTTTGTCCTGTTTTGTAAGCAATTTGGTAAAAGAAAATGCGTCCTCTTTGAACATTTCCAAAATATGTTTGTTATGCTTGTATTATCACTACTACCATTTATA
>VUQS01056476.1:0-11442 GCA_015108495.1 Heterochromis multidens | reverse complement strand
AAGCCATTCTTAAAGAAGGGGAATAGGGAGAAAAGGCTCAGGTATACCAGGATAGAAAACACATAATGGAACACTATCAGTCATGGATTGGCCTCCCCAGAGTCGGACCTCAACATTATTGAAGCAGTGTGGGATTATCTTGACAGAGAACGGAACAAAAGGCAGCCAACATCCAAAGAAGAGCTTTGAATGTCCTTCAAGAAGCCTGGAGAACTATTCCTGAAGACTACTTAAAGAAATGACAAGAAAGCTGCCTAAGAGAGTTCAGGCTGTGGTGAAGAATAAAGGTGGTCATACCAAATATTAACTTTGAACCTTCTTAGAATCTGTTTTTGCATTATATACTGTATTCCTATGTATGTTTGCACATTTCAATAAATTGCTGTACCTATTTCCCATTTTCCTATCAAAGTATAAAGAAATGAGGGGTGTCTTTAGACTTTTACACAGTACTCTATATGTTCAGTTTTTGCCCACTTATGCTGTCTTCAGATATGTTTCTTGCTAGCAGATAATCACAGTCCTGTACAATTCTATCAAACCAAGTAGTTTTATCCATAGATGTGTACAATGGAGATAACAAGTAGCTTTAAATGGCTTCACAAATGTCTTTGTTTAAACTTTAAGACCATTTCAGACTATATTTTTCAGCTTTAAAGCCTATTTAAAAGATAGTGGGCCTGATGTGAATTTACTGTCCAACAATCAATCCTCCAATGTGGAAGGAAAATCAATGCTGCTCCTCATTCTCTGCTATGTGTGAGACTCTTTAATAGGTCATGCTGTGGACAGTTGCTGGTGCTGAATGAATGAATAAATGTTTAAAATGAGTGCTTAAAAAAACATTTGTTTTAAACAATACGCATCCATATTTTCAAATTCATTGTAATAAAACATTTGCAATAAGCATAAAAAGGTTAGCCATAGCTAATACGAGGGCTGTCTGCCCCTTTCTAGGGAAATAAAAACACTGAATTTTGGAAAAGTCAGACAAACCTTGGCATTTGCCCTTTAGACAGGAAAAAATATAGCTAGGAAAAATTATTAGTTTTTTCACAATTCACTGGTCTTTAGCAGAGATTAATCAGAGAAATTGAATTATATAAGTCTTACAGAACACATTTAGCTGTTGCTATAATTTATCTATTTAAAGTTAATATAGCTACACACTTAGCTAATGTCTAATTACAAACCAACTGACACAACATTAGCACTTACTTCATGATTTCTTGTGCAACATAGCAGATGTAGGTGTAATATTCACTCTTTTTTGTTAACTCTGTTTCAGGTGTCTAAACTGCTTAAAAGTGTTTCTGACTGGTAAATGCTCCACTCCTGAGTGTATATGCTAATTTGTTTGCTTCTCCTGGAATCAACTGATGCAGCCTGGCCTCACGGCAAAACTTGAAACAGTCTTGAAAAAGCAATCTACTGGTTGTGTGAATAGAGTTAATGTGAAACAATAGGAAGTACATTTTATGCCTGAAGCATGTATGCTCGTCAGACTCTTCAAAGGGCATGTGTCACCTTCACGGAGCTTTGAAAAAGTGGCAACCATTTTTTAATACAAACCATGTTGTAGTTTTATTTCATAAACCTAGAAAGTTGTTTTGGTTCCAAATGCTAACCAAACAACAAATGAAAGTGTAAAAACCACATTATCCATCCATAAAAGAGGAATAAAAAAAAAATAAGAAAGGAAAAAAGGGATGCACTGATATATTGCCTGAATATCTGTATCAGCTAATATTGGCTTTCTTGAACGATATCAGCCTATTGTCAAAATAAGATCACATGTACTTTGGCAGTGGCAGATCAATTTTGCACTAGTTAAATGTTCAAAGACAGTGTGGTGAAGAGCTGAAAGACTTTTAAATAGTTTGGTTATTTTTCCTAATGAAAATGTATTATCACAAAAGACAAACAAACAAAACAAAGGAGAATTAGCTGTACCAAATTGTTATTTTTAACTTGGATATTGGCCCAGAATTTCACAGTCAGCCAATGCATGCCAGCTCTTTATCTTCATGAAAGTTTAGGTACGATAGGAGCCAAAGGCTTTAAACTAGCAGTTAAATTAGTAACTACAGTAGCATAATGGAACTAGCTTACTATGGCTTTGACCTACTCACTAGCTTTGACAAAGTAACTAATGGTAGTAGCACAGGGTACATTTGATTCATAATTTCTTAAGAATTTCATAATTTGTATTCTAAATAACAATTTGCTTATTGTGTCTCCTCTTTGCTACTATTTTTGATTGTTCTGCACTAAAAGTAACAAACTGATGAAAGAACTTCAAAAACAAGTCTCTGTCTAGTCTGCATTTTACCCAACTTCCTTTTTTATACTTGTGCCCTCCCTCTTGCTGTCTTACATCATATTTACCTTCCTCTTCTGTATGACATTTCCATTTCCATCGTTTCTAACCTGCTCTTTTCTCTCTCCCTCTCTCTTAACCTTTCTCTACACCTCTCCCTCCCTCCGTCTATGCAGGTGGAGAGAGAAATAGCTATTCTTAAACTAATAGAGCACCCTCATGTTCTGAAGCTGCATGATGTCTATGAGAATAACAAATACCTGTGAGTATATCTCTGTGTCTTTCTCCTTTCTGCTGACATAAAATAATCTGCTTCTGGATCTCTGCAGAAACAACCTTGAATTAAAAAGAGAAGAATGTTCTGTAAGACAAAAGTGAGATAAATAAGCACATAGCATAGAAGATACAGAGGTCTGCCTTTTTGTTTTTACTTGTTACTCATTGCTTTATTTTTTTTGTGTCTGTGTCCCAGGTACCTTGTGTTGGAGCATGTATCTGGTGGAGAGTTATTTGATTACCTGGTGAAGAAGGGTAGGCTCACCCCCAAAGAGGCCAGGAAGTTCTTCAGACAAATCATCTCTGCCCTCGACTTCTGCCATAGTCATTCCATATGGTCTGTGAGAAGCTACAGGAAACCTTTCTTATTTGTCTTTTGTCTTTTGATTACTTTTCTTTAATAGCTTTAAGAACTAAATAATTCTCAGCTTTTCTGCCACCATGCTTGAAATATCACATGTGTGGGATTGTTTGTATTGAGTATGGTAAACCACACTTAGAAACCACAAGTGCTCAGATCTTTTACTTAGTTAAAGTACCTGTATGACAATTTAAAGATCCTCCACTACAAGTAAAAGCAGTGCACACAAACTCATGGAAAGGTATGTAAATATTATCAGATAAACTGCAAGCAAAAATACTTATTCTGCAGATATTTGCCGCCTGGTCCTTACAGGCTGTAATGAATAATAATTAGACCTGGGTTTGTTTTATCTATTTCATATTCAAGCAGGTGGTTTAGCCCAGTGGCTCCCAAGCTGGAATAAATGAAAGATAATTCATTATTTATTTTATATTAGAATTAATATAAAATAATTAAAATTAATATTATTGAATATTCTTATTTAAATTAGACTATTTGAGATGTTTAAAGGGAACCCTTTTCTTAATTTCTGTTATAAATATGATGTTATAGTGGTAGGTGCTCATTTTAGGCATTACACTTTCAAATACTGAGGTCAGCTAATGTATCTATAATCCCTATGACTAAAAAGCTCAGGCTTCAGACCGCTGTAATGGTTTCAGACCTTTTGCTACTCTTGTCTCTCAGTGGTGTCAATAAGAGGGAAGGATCCCTAATATGGTCATATCAGGCACAGAGGTCCCACCCACCTTCCATTTTGTTGTACGAGGGGCAACCAATCAGAAGAAAGCTGGCTTAAAGAGAGGGTGGCTTTAAGGAAAGGATTATTTTGAATGATAAATCATGCAAAAGTACTCTAGTAAAAGAGCATAATCAGTTAATCTAAAGGAAGAATTGTCTCTGGTGGAATTATTAACAATGCAGAACGTGCCCCATAAATGTTTTTAAAAAACATATAAATGTTAATAATCACTGTATGTGTGACGATGTTCATGCAAAGTTTCATTCAGATTGGCCCACATGTTAAGGAAAAGATAGGGTACATACAGATAAATGTACACACTCATGCTACAATCATTATCGTAGGAAGATGCATAATAAAAAACATTTTTCACATCAGTGCTAATATCTGCCTGTAGTATTGAACGTAAGTCCTACAAGAAGCAAGTCTAGCCACTCAGAAGCTATCTTGACAACACATCTGGGCAATTGTTTTGAAGCTCCAAGTTCCAGTTGAGTCTGATAAAGAATGCAAAAAAGTTTAATAAGTTTGCCCAAAACAATACCTACATTTTTACTACGAGAGCCATACTTTGGGACAGTAAAACAAATTGACTGGCTCAGATGTTTCCCAGTTCAACTGCTGATTGGCTCTTTGGAGGCATATGCAGGACAACCACCATCGTTAGTGTTTGAATTCTAACATATTTTTCTTTTCAGTGTTAATCTGAGTGCCATGTCACCAGCTTAAATAATTTTTCTGATTGAAACCAGTCCCCCACATTAGAACCAGGACTCACACATGGCTGCTTTCTCTTCCAGATTCCTAACCTTTAATAAACACTTTGGTGAATGTTTACATGTCATGTGGAAATCAACCAAATGTACAAACAAGTATAGTTAGGCTTTCTGTTTATGGTCTGGAAAAAAAGACTTCAGTGCTTTCATTGAGTGTTTGTTTGTTCAGTCACAGAGACCTTAAGCCAGAGAATCTTCTCTTGGATGAGAAGAACAACATCAGGATAGCAGACTTTGGCATGGCATCGCTACAAGTTGGGGACAGTCTGCTGGAAACCAGCTGTGGGTGGGTATAGGGTTCATTGGAAGATGAAGAAGAAGATTTTTGTGGTTGAATTGTCTTGTTTATATTATTATACTGCAGTGTAAATGAATAAAACAGATAATATCTGTACAGTGTCTTTACATTTTAATGACTTTAGGATTTAAAACAACCCATAACATATCCACAGGATGCTCTGTTGTGCTTTTTACATAATTGATGGCAGTGTTCACCAAAAGCTCAACCACTCAGCCCATCAGGAGGAATATGGATTTAAATGATAAAATTAGTAACGGATTGTAGGTTTTACCTGAATTCACCTATTCAGTCCATGGATTAACAAGCAGGTGTTCTCAGTTTTTGTACACTCAGGCTGCAGTGTTTTGTTTTACTTAATCAGCATCCTTTGAAAACAATTTATGTTTTGTGCAACTTTTTTATCTTGGTAAATAAATCATTCTTTTTCAGATCTCCCCATTATGCTTGCCCAGAGGTCATAAGGGTAAGTTACTTTACTTTAAATGAATTATTTTGTGTGTGTGTGTGTGTGTGTGTGTGTGTGTGTGTGTGTGTGTGTGTGTGTTTCCACAAATAATGTTAACCCACTGTTGTGTTTCAGGGTGAGAAGTACGATGGTCGTAGGGCAGATGTTTGGAGTTGTGGAGTCATTCTCTTTGCCCTTCTTGTGGTAAAATTATTCTTTCTTCTTCAGGGGTTTTTGTGTCTCTTTCTTTTATGGTGTATTCTTGTACATACATTTCATGTAGAACATTAACACTATGAGATCTAAGTCATCATCGGTAACCCACCTAACCCTAAAACTAACCCTATGGTTAGGACATGAGTAAAAAGTACCCATATGCCATGAGGCTATTACTTGAGGTTTGGGTTTGAATCCACCCTATGGCCATTTACTGCGTGTCTTCCTCCCGCTCTCTCTCCCAGCTTTCCTGTCTTCTCTCCACTGTCCTATCTCAACAAAGGCTGAAAAAAACTGGATAGTTTTTGATGTGTGTTAGTCACAGTGGTCCTATATCCATGATCTGGGCAAACAATTCTACCCAACTAAGGTCAGTGTCATCATAGGTGATTACCCTATCCCTATATTTTGGAGAAAGACAAAATGGACTGTTGTGGAAAAAATGTTTAAAAGTTTTTGATATATGTCAGTTAGAGTGATTATTTTTCTTTGTTCCCTGATAGCCAAGATATGGGAGAACAGTTTAATAAAAAGAAGAATTAGAAATTCTGATTGCGCTGGATATGATTATGGTTAGGATTGGGTTCATCACTGAAGATGACTTAGAGCTCAGACTTGTGACTTATCAAGCCACAAGCCACACTGTCACATCAGTGTTATCGGTTCCACATTCAATTCGAGGGTCCATTTGGGTCTGAGCGACATAAACTGTCACAGCATAAATGCGAGGCTCCATGCTAACATCTTTGCGCCTTCCAGTTTTTTGTGACTTGTCTGCAAAACACTAGACTTCAGTGTACCAACTACACATTCATCCTTCAGGTGGACTTCAAGCAGACTTGAAAAAAGTTTAATAGTCATGATTGGTTATCAGTGATGTCCACAGCTGTACGTATTCATGTCTACAAGTGAGTAAAGTCCTTAGTCCTCAAGATATTGGCATAAAAATCTTAAAGTTAACGTATTGAGCTAAGAGAGCAGATTTTAGTTAGTGGCACTTACTGTGAATGTCACTATATAGCCCAGTACTTTGGTTTATGACCATAATTGATTGACCAAAATTAAAAGGTTTGTCATTTGTCAAATTTTGGCAGTATATCATCAGATTTAGTGTCATTTATCCTCTGGGGTATATGAGTAGGTGTACCAAATTTAATGACAGTCCATCCAGTATCAATCAAAATATCTGAGGCATTTCACAAAGTTATCATTTGGGCTTTATGTTATGGTGCTAATGGAAAAGTCAAAGGACTCTCTAAGTCACTATCTGCTGATTATACATATCTGTACCAGATTTGATCACAATCCATCCAACTGTTTATGAGATATCTCAATTTGGACAGAAGAGGTGGACCAAAAAAGCAATTCTGACATCTGTACAAGAAGACATTAAAGGGTTAGGGAAAAACATTTTTGATCGATACACAAACTTACCAACTGTAGACCGATAAATAGTTCTTGTTTTTGATTAAATCACCAATACTTCTTAATCTTATCTTTCCCCTCTCCATCGTCTCCTGTCCCTTCCCAGGGTGCCTTGCCCTTTGATCATGACAACCTGCGGCAGCTTCTAGAGAAAGTGAAAAGTGGAGTATTCCACATGCCCCACTTTATACCTCCTGACTGCCAAGCTTTGCTCAAAGGAATGATAGAAGTCAACGCTGACAAGAGACTCACGGTAAGGAGGGAAAGAACATGTGGCTTAAAGAGGTTAGACTATTACCAACATTAGCTAATGGTGATTTACCTTGATTTTCTAAGGCCATTTTTTTGTTTTCTGTGATTACCTGGTTAGTAATAATAATGCAGCAATACACAAGATATGTAATTACAGTGATGTTTAAAAGGTCACCCAGCATCATATTGGAAGCAAAGATCAAGGCTTCTTTCTCAATACTTTTTTTTTTTTGGCTATGTCATCATCAAGCAGATGAGTGTGTTGATTAGAGAAGAGAATCCTGTTAAAGTCAAAGTCAGAAGGAGAAGAAAGGAACTTTAACCCACTGGGGAACTGGAACATTGGGCATGACTATTCAAATAAAAAAATATGCTCTATTTATGTATTTGTGGAGGGTATATTTATTTTGACGGACATCTTACAGACTCAAAAATTACATAACTGAACTTAACATAACTGAATATTGTCCCATTTCAGCAGGCTTTCAGCTGACTTATCAAGCTTATTTATGATTTATATCTGTACCCTATCTTCTCCTCAACGGGTGGGCCAATCTGAACGAAACTTTGCATGAACATCATCACACATACAGCAATTATTAAGATCTATATGTTTTTAAAACACATTTCTTATAAATTCCAATTCTTTTGATTTTCATATTCATCATCCCCCTGCAATTGCAATGTTACGTTCTCCATTATGTTTGTTTCACGTGTCACGCTTAACATACATCACCCATACGTAACTTAACGGTCACCAAAATTTGTATCTGCGACAGAATTTTGTTCAAGTCACCACTAAATAGGTAATTAAGAATTTGAGAAAGTACCGCAGGCCTGGCAAAAATCGCCCAGGTTTTTGCTATTAGTATTAACTGAGCATTACTTCTAAGGCCAGTGAAGAGAAATCAAGCCTAATTACCTTTTATCACACCTATTCTTTAGTATTTCCTTGCTGTAGACATTGTACTGAAGTCTACTACCTGTGATAGATAGTTTTTTACTGCTTGTCACAGTGGGAAGTTTGTATTTCAGCAATCCTATCCAATGTTACCAGCTAAATGCTAAAGACAATCAACATCAATTATTAACCGTTCTACAAGTTGTTTCCCTCATGGCATTAAAAATAAACTATATATATTGAAATATGAACAAAAAAACGACATCAGTGTAATCTCACATTTTACATTAACCAGCTCAACACTAAACTACAATTCTTTTTCTCATGAATTATCAAACAGTGTCTTGTGCGTAGTCATTAAGTTCATAAGTCTCCTATTTTTAAAGCTTGAAAGAATAAAGGTGGAGATGCCGTTTCACTAAACTTGAGAACGTAATGTTAACTGAACTAGCCAACTACCTGCAATTTGTATAATTTGTCAGTGACATTTCAACCAGAAAAAATTGTAGCACCATTAAAATGAGAGGCCTGTTTTTGTCTGCCTCTGTTTAAAATCAGCAACATGCTGTTTCAAAAACTAAGCATTTTGATGCTAAATCTGCCTCCATAATCCTTGTAAACTGCATCAAATTTGAAAGCTTGTCAGATGTAGTAAAAGTAACAAAGGAGGGCAGGGATTTTCAGTTTTTTTACAGCACATGACCTGGGCATTCAAAAGGGTGGACGAGAGGAAAAGAAAAGACCCTGCCTCGGGCTTTGCTTCAAGATGTGACAGAAATGAAACCTGACACAAGACCTTACAGAGGGAGGATGGAGGAGAGAAAACGAGGAGGGTAGAAGGAGTGAGTAGAGGCATGGACCTAAGGTATTGCTGAAAGATAGAAGCAGAGTCAGCAATGACAGTACTGCCACTGGTTTTTATTTCTGTTCTTAAACGCAAGTTGGTAGTTTATAAATGAAATCAGGATTTAGGGAGGCAGGCAGGGACACAAAAAGAGGTCCTTTCGACCTGTTTTACCTAAAGGCCAGCTTCTTAAAAAGTGACTGGCATTTCAGAGAGAGAGATGGGCAGAGAGGGTGAGTAAGTGTATGAATAAGTAAATGACTGAATGAGCTGGGCAGCTAGATGAAGTTCCATTGCACTCAGGCTATAAAATGAAGCTGGGATGAAGCAATCGTGTGTGGTGGAAATTAATTCATGCTTACCAGGCAGATAGATGGGGACAACTGTGATAATGTGTTTCACAGGGGGCTGTAAAATAAGGACAGAGAGGAGGAAAAAGTCTGGTTAGTTAGTCTACAACAGCAGATTTAATCAAAGCTGTGAGTTCGTCTGATGAAATGTTGATTAATGGAGCCTGAAACCAGGTCAGACTGTCTCTCCCTCTCTCTCTCTCTGTCTCTATCTGTTTGCTCATTGCCTCCATGGAAACCACCCACCGCACAAGAACACAGATTTCACACCAGTTTATTAGTAGTTATCATCAAATAAAGCAACACATCTTTAGTGTTTTATCAGATATAATATAGAACAGGGGAAGGTTGGAAAGTCTCCTCTCTGCAGTCCATTGCAAGCAAGTTAACAAATGCAAAGCCCTCACCGCACGCAGCTGCTTGCCAGTTTCCTCTCTGCAGATGTATAAATGCAGTGTTCACACAGTAGGCCCACTTTCTCTTTTTATATGCTTGTAGAACTGCAGCTGCTCCATTACTCCAACCCCAAGAGATGCTGCGCAGTACTGATGCGAATGCTTCCACTTATATGCAGTCCTAATGCAGAGAATATGATGTATGAGGGCATGTAGGCCTGCTGCAGGGAAACTTTTTACAATGTTGTGAAAACTACAATCTGTGGGGCTTTACTGGCTAAATGCTACTTTAGCTAGCTTGGTAACATATGCATAATGACCTTGGTGACATGCTGATACAACGATGGTAAAATGCTTAACATGTTTACCATCATAGTCAAGCGTGTTAGCATGTAAAATTGGGAAATTAGATAACCACAAAAAGCAGCTAACACCTAATAAATTAACTGAGCTTGAACTTACAGTCATGTGAACAAAAAAGTTTTCATAGTTCTGTGAAAAACTAAGTACACCCCATTAGTAGCTTGTGGAACCACCGTTAGCAGCAATAACTTCAAATAAACATTTTCTGTATTTCATCAGTCTCTCATCATCATCATTGTGGAGGAATTTTGGTCCACTCTTCTTTACAACATTGCTTCAGTTGATTGAGGTTTGCAGGCATTTATGCACAGCTCTCTTAAGGTCCCACCACAGCATTTTAGTTGGGTTGAGGTCTGGACTTTGACTGGACCATTGCAACACCTTGATTCTTTCCAGAGGTCTTGTGGTTTGTTCAGATGCATCTTTGCAAACCTAAGCAATACTGACATGTTCTTTTTAAGTTCTTATGTCAGAGCACAAACCAAGCCATGAAGTCCAAGGATTCAATTCAATTCAATTCAATTCAATTCAGTTCAATTCAGTTCAGTTCAGTTCAGTTCAATTCAGTTCAATTCAATTCAATACTTTATTGTCCCACAAGGTGAAATTAGTTTAGCAGCAGGGCCAACAATAAGAATAAAAACTTAAAAAAAAAACAATGATAAAAAGCCACAAGACAGTTATTTGCCATTAAGGAGACAGGTTGCAGTAGGGATAAAAGAAGGAATTGTCTGTAGACCTCAGAGACAGGATTGTATTGAGGCACAGATCTGGGGAAGGGTACAGAAACATTTCTGCAGCATTGAAGGTCCCAGTGAGCACAGTGGCCTCCATCATCTGTAAATGGAAGAAGTTTGGAACCACCAGGACTCTTCCTAGAGCTGGCTGCCGGGCCAATCTGAGCGATCTGACAGAGCTCCTCCAGAGAGGAGAACCTTCGAGAAGGACGACCACCAATAAGACCTGTATGGTAGAGTGGCCAGAAGGAAGCCACTCCTCAGTAAAAGGCACATGACAGCCCACCTAGAGTTTGCCAAAAAGGCACCTGAAGGACTCTCAGACCATGAGAAACAAAATTCTCTGGTCTGATGAAACAAAGATTGAACTCTTTGGCCTGAATGCCAAGCATCATGTCTGGAGGAAACCAGGCACCGCTCATCATCTGGCCAATACCATCTCTACAGTGAAGCATGGTGGTGGCAGCATCATGCTGTGGGGAGGTTTTTAAGCAGCAGCAACTGGGAGACTAGTCAGGGTCGAGGGAAAGATGAATGCAGCAATGTACAGAGACATCCTTGATGATAACCTGCTCCAGAGCGCTCTGGACCTCAGACTGGGGAGAAGGTTCATCTTCCACCAGGACAACGACCCTAAGCACACAGCTAAGATAACAAAGGAGTGGCTTCAGGACCACTCTGTGAATGTCCTTCAGTGGCCCAGCCAGAGCCCAGACTTGAACCTGATTGAACATC
>VUQS01056464.1:31534-44008 GCA_015108495.1 Heterochromis multidens | reverse complement strand
TTTGTCTTTACTGTCCTAGGGGCTTCTCAAAGGCCGCTCTAACAGTCAGCCTTCACAGCACCTAATGGACGTGAGGAGAGTGTTTCCTGTCATATTCCCCTACTTGCCTCCCCCCGTCCTCAGTGCTGAGCAGTTAGTCATCCCAGACTCCCTCAAGATCTCCTTTCTACGCAGAGCATAAGAAACAGGATGCAAATTTTATAATGCTTCAGTGAATTTAACTCCTAACTTACTGAAGTTAGTCCTTGGATATTTAAGTAACATAGAGGTGGTTTTTGACTGTAATCCTCACTCTGATTTTTTTTATTTGCCTTAACTTGTTTAATTAGACTGTTATCAATGTAGTCTGTATCTTACAGGAAGCCACAAGTTATGTCAGAAAGGTACATCTCAGCAAAAAAACTAAAATGGCATGTTAAATGAGCGGATGAAATTAAAATTAGGCAACAATGTAACTAAAATAAAAAAAAAAAAATCCAGCTCTTTCTTTGAACAGTTTGACAAACAGAGAATGACGGAGATTTTTTTTCATATTTTATTGGAAGCAGAAACACAATGAGACTGCAGTCCCAGGAACCTCAACCCCCAATAAGAACAACCAGAATAATTAAAAAAAAAAAAAAAAGCAAAAAAAGATTTTTTTAGAAACATCTTGTGTATAAAAAAATTCTCATGCGAGTACTTTGTACCACTACACGTCATCAGTAATACATATTTATATATTCACAAACATTTGAAAAATAGAAAACAATAATTAAAATATCAAAATAAAGAAGACAACAATTGGCAGTTAAACATCAAATAATTATGCGTGCTGGCACAATACATTTTTTTAACTTTTTGTTTTATTGTTCCTATCATGCACCATATCTGGAAGTACAGGACCGGCAGCGCTGTGCAGGTGTCTGTCTTTGTGGCCTGGTCAGCGAGACAGTTCAGGACAGATCATGCATGTGTGTCCACTTGTGTCTGTGTGCGTTTCGTTGTGCTTCATCTACCTCTGTCCTTAACTTATGTGTGCATTGCTGTTCCACGCGCCAACCTGATAATCCAACACGTAGTCTGGGCCTCTGAAGGAGGAGGAGGAGGGGGAAGAATTTTCTCTCCTAAAGTACCATTGTCAACAGCAATAAAATTTATTTTTTTCGTGGCATTTCCAGCTGTGTACCTGTTATTGATTTTGTTATTAAAAGCAGATGTGCAGATGTCCCCTCTTAACAAAAGACCTTGTACACACCAAAGATCATATTAAGGGATTGTTTAACTTTTAGTTGTGAATAGTTTTCACTAGTACGCAGCATGATATATATAATGATATATGATGCAAGTGTAAGTCAGAAACTATTATATTACTTTGAATGGTTCCTGATCAGGCCCAATTAAAGCAATACAAATGCTTTGTTTTGTATCTCCAGAGTGTACACGGCCTTTCTATACCTTTCAATAGTAGCTACATTTCCAGATCGGGCACCCATTGACACATAAACACTGGTTGTGCAGTCACTCGGAGCAAAATTCAAGTCTACAAAAGAGCAGCAAACTTCAATTCACTTCACATAGTAGGGCGTGTGTAGTATGACATCCGAGCTATTTACAGTGCCCAAAAACAACAATCTATCTCCATCCAGGTCTGTTTCCTCTGAGCTGAAAAGCTTTACAACCAAATTTCACATCTCCAGTCAGCTCTACCACAGCTGTGATGTTTGGCCCATCGTAATAGACAGCATTTACAACATATCAGACAAACACTTGTGCTGATATAATTAGAATAATAATCCACAATGTAAACATTATAAGACTGTTTCAAAATGACCCATCTACATAGACTTTATAGATCAGATGCATAGAGTTCAGTTTGTATACCTTGTTCTAATAATGGGGCCTTTGAAATTATTCAGGTTTGGGAGGGGATGGGGGCCCTCATTAGTGGCATCTTAGTAATGAGGCAGAAAAAACCCCAACCAACCAATCATCCTGTTATTCTCACACTTCTCCTGAAGCCCTAAACACCCCGAGTCATCAATATGATTTCCTTTTCTGTTTTCTTTTTTTGTTCACGACAAGCGTACAAACATCTTTTAGATAAATAAAACAATCAATCTATTCTTTGTTAAAAAAAGGGTATTCATCGAAAATAGAAGTGGCATTAGGAGACATGCTAGACAGCGAGCAGTCATTTTCAAACATTTAGTTTCACATAAAAGTGACCGTAGCTTTAGGTGAACGTTTGGATGATTTTAAACAATCTGTAATTCCTGTAATTGCGTAAACAGTTACTGAGACAAACAAAACAAGATTAGAGTATAAATGTGTTGTTATGAGTGCAGCAAAGACCCTGTGCTTCTATATTTTCACACTACATCTCTGAACTGTAGACTGTAGGCCCTCTTTCAAATGTCAGTACCAGACCTGGTTTGGTCTGGATCTGCAGCCCTTTAGCAGAGGTCTTATTTCTCCATCAGGATTTAGGGTTACAGTACCTGCAGGTGGATCATTAGGAACGATAAGTGTTGGATCATTAGCGGTCTGCGCTCTCCCCGTGGTGCAGAATATGCTGTTTTGTAACCCATGTGGATATTTTAGCTCAGAGGATGTTGCTTTGCAAAACAGAGTCTCAGAGACTGTGTTTTTAATCATCTAATTATAATGCAAGACTTCAATTAGCAAGTACTTTTTAAAGGCAGTTAACTGTCATTATAGGGCTGCCTGGCTGAGGAATGTTTTCAGTAAAACAGATGGAAATAACCATCATAGAATAAAGGTTTTGTCTGTGCAAAATTACACAAAAAACAACAAAAAAAAAAAACAACCCCAAATCTTATCACACTCCCACCTCGCCCGGTGTGATGGCTTTCTGTGATTACATTTGCAGGTAACAGGTAACACGGGTGGCCACATGAGGTCGACATTAGAACGTATCTCAAACACACTCACACATCGTGCTCAAACACAGATTATACATTCACTCTCACTCATTTACACACATATAGTCTGATGAATCACAGTGCTTGATCATCAGACTCATCTCTCAATGCAGTCAACATATAGGAGACAGACATACATACTATACAAGGGTCAACAAGACAGAAGGCATTAAGGGTGTCAGGCAGTGTGCTCTGTTACAGGGTAGACGGACATAAAGACAGACAAGGACAATCTTTAACTGACCACAGGTCCATCGAATAATCCTGTATTTATCTTTACATATGTCCTTAATATTTTATATTATATATTATATATATATGATGATATATAGAATTATTAAAATATAGATATAATCTAGAAGAAAAAAGTAAATAAATATTAAACTCATCATAACTAAATAGTGCTTTGTTCCCTGTATGTGTTCCCCACCCGATATCTGGAATGTTTGAGGCTGCAGCCATTGTACTTGTTTATGGGTCAGGTGGACAGTTGGTCCTGTTGTGCTTAGGGCTGGTCTTGGCATATTTGAGCAATTACTTGTTGGCACTTGCGGTCCCTTCTCTAAGCGGTTGCAAACTAGGGAAGGGACAGAAGGAGCTGGGTATCGGTAAAGTTGAGGGTAAGGTTAAAAAGGCAGAGAAAAAGTGAGAAAGAAAGCCAAAATATTAAAGGCTACAAGATATTTCTCACCCTGACCAGTCAAGTGAGGTGTGTGTGCAGTTGTGTGTGTGGGATGGCATGGCTCTCCTCTAGGAATAGAGGAAAGTAGATATATGCTCTAAGATTAAACTCTATGTATAACTGAATCAAAAACATGATTGATAAAGTCGGTAACAATAAAGACACTGATGCGTTTTTAAGAAATTGTGTGATGCTTTGCTTCGCACTGTGTCATTTCCACTGAAATAAATGTATTTACAGTATTGGATGTGTGGCGACTATTGTCTTATATGTGCTTTTACAACACTGGATAATCAGGGCAGTGGCTTGCAGTGGCTCAGGAGAGCTCCTGGGCAGCAGGTGGAGATGTCTGATTAAGTTTCTGACGTGGCATTTTAAATTCTGATTTCGTCTCTTAGCTGCGGCCCTCCTCAGCAGAACGCTGGTCAGACTTGAGCTTGACGAACTCCTTGGCCACATCGTCATTGTTACGTTGAGAGAGGATGCGCAGGACGGTCAGTCCCGTTTCATCCATGTGGATGCGTTTACCCAGCGGCAGCCAGCAGGCGGCACTGCCCTTAGGAGCCACGTCCTTCAGCTGAAGGACAGCCATGCCCACGGTGCGATCCTCTCGAGCAAAGCAGTAGTCCTTCACACACACCTGCAGCTCGTAGCACTCAGGACCCACCTCATTACTCAGGGTGCTGCAGAGTAGGGTGATGCAGAGTATTACAAACACCTCCATGTCACAAATTCCTAGAACAATCCCCCAAATCATCACTGTACGTCAACTACTTACAAAGTAAAAGTCTCATTGTATTTGGGAGCCCAGCTGTTGTTCTTCGACTTTGTAGCATACTTCCTCTTCTTGTCGCTGAGGTGAGGGCCGATGATATATACCTCCACAAATGGCCGGAATATTCCCTGTGTCTGCCACCTCAGGTCATTTGCAGCAACCACTGAAATAGACAGAAAGACAGAGCTAAAGGAAGGAAAGAGAGTGGGAAGGTGTGGGTGACTGTGAGATTCGTGTGGAGAAAATGTGTGAAAATGTGGAGCAGTGCAAGAGTGTGAGTGAACAGGAAATTCAGAAAATACTGGCACTCCCTCAGGCCTCATATTCAGTTTATGGTCAAGATAATGAAAATAGAGTTAGGAGAGTATTCATTACAAAATCATATTTTTCTATGGCAGATGAAAAGAAGCTATATTCTGGTGCCCTGTTATGGCCATTTTGTCCTGCCCACAGGATCTTCCAATTGGAATAGTAATGTTTAAATGTTAAGCTCTGACTCCGATTGTGATATTATTTCCAGAAATATTCTCAGATTCAGTCCCTAAATGTGAAAACAACTAAGATAAAATATTTTCTTTCACCTTTGACTGTAACTTTATGCTCTCCGGTGTTCGGGTGAGTGAAAATCTCCACATGGATGGACACTTCTCCTACAGCGTCGTCCACCCCAGAGCCTAACAGGACAGGACACAGAGTAAAAGTGCTATTAATACCCTTGAATCTTAAAACGTGAAATCTCCAATGTGCTCATATCGCAGCCACTGTGCCCTCTATTTCAAATTCTCCTCCATAATTAAATTAAAAAAAACAAGTTACAGGCCACTTCCTTTTAAATTTTACAAAAGAAACAATGAAATTGATTTAGTTCTAACCTGGTGAATATAAAGTAGAGTACTGGCTTTGCAAACGTTTCTTTATAAAATAACAGTGTAACAGGGGGATTTAAAATAAAGCATAGAGGTCTTTTTGTTCATATGTTGTGGTCTGGATGTGGACATTCAGACAAAGCAGCTATGAGTGGGCATACGTGTTTAATACAGGTAGTGTATAATAATAATGATAGACCTGAAATAGCTATATTATTTCCTTTGGTAATGCATTCTACATTATGATTAAACCTTCACTGAAAGGAAAAGCCCATGTAGAAATCCAGCAACTGAGAGATAATCATTTGAAATCAGCAAGTATGGTGATTCTTGCCCACTCATAGATGCAAGGTGTCTGTTAGGATGCAGGGTGGTTAGTAAGAGGAAGAGAAGAAGACAGGAGAGAAGCTGGAGAAGGTCAGCTAACAGTGTGGTCCCCCCCCCCCACTGACACAGATCAGGTCAGGGCATGCTCAGATGGATTTAGACAGGTGGATGCACCCATTCCTTGGTAAAGGCTTTTACCCAAGCATGGTAAGAGGAGGGCCAAAAAAGGGAAGTACCATATGGAGAGAGAAGCAGCTCAGCCTCTCAGATCTGTCGGTATGACACTACTGATATCCCAACTGGTTAAATAAAGCTGTCTGTAAGAAGAGCCACATTTCTGAAGAATTAAAATGCAAGCCAAGTTTTTCATATTCTCTGCTCTATTGTCCTAATATTGTCATTCTGTTTAGTGTTTTTTAAAATTTCTGTTTCCATTCTTGAAGAGGGATTGTGGGATTGTTTATTTCTCGTTTCCTTGTTAAATTTTTTCATCATTTAAAATAAGCTTATGGATCGAGGGTGCCATACAGGTTTTAAAGCCATTTAGCAACTTGGTGACTGTAATTTTGGCTATATAAATGTAATCGACTTCACAGGACTCAAATGTTTCCATAAACCAAGAATGTGAAAGGTTGAACTCAGTCATTTTGTATTTAATTGCTCCATCTCCATCCTAGATAACGCTATGGAAGACCTGGGCTGGTTTGGGGTCCTTGTAGATATACTTTGAGCTTCAGGAAGAAGATGACATGTCTAGATGGCTTTAAGCAGGCTCTAACACTTTTGTCTGGGAGGGAGATGACGATCTTTCCTCAGTGTCTGTGTGGTTTTGTGCCGCATGTGAACAAGTGGTTCATATTCACATACAACTCCAGAAGGATACAGTGACAGATGGACATTAATTTTCAGTGTTTTAATTAGTGTCTTCACTCTGTCAACGGTTTCTTTGTGGCAACGACCAGCAGCCTGTGTGTTTGTGTTTTTAACCAGCCGCCCACTAAACAAGGTGTCTGTGGGAGTTAGACGGCAGAGTGTTCCTGGCACGCGGCTCTCTGCATCTCTCAAGGGAGCATTATGGGATTGTTGAGTTTGCTGCCAACAGGACCAAAGAGAGCAGCAGTCATCCATCTGGCCTTGTCTACTCTGTGGAGGACATCCATGAGAGATGAGAAAGAAACTTTTCTGGCTGGGAGGCAGAAAGATGTTGCCAAGAAAATGCAGCCCTTTCTTCTTTAACAAACACAGCAATCAGAGGCACATTTTGTACCATATTGCAAAACTTTACCAGAATAGATATTAAATCTCAGACTTGTACTTTAATTGTGCCAAACCATCGCCTGAGTTTACCACTTATTCACAAATGATTTGATTATTTTAACCACAAATATCGGCACTCACAGCCAGCAGCATTGAAGAGCGACTGTCAGCACTGATCAAAGACCTCTTTCAAATGCAGTCGAGTTCATACGAGTAAATTCCACTTAGCTTTGGTCATTCATCCTGCTCTAATCATCCACTCTAATATGGTTGGAGAAACTATTCAGTGAAATCTGTTTGACAGGGAGTTAATTTGCTTCCTTGTTACAATCAGGGACATTCACCAGCTGGCAGGAAGGCTAAAGATACATGGCTTTGCTGTTTGTTTATTCAATTTCAAAAACTTGATTTTCACAAAATTGCTTTTGGTACTCAAAAAGAAGCATTTAAATTATTTTCAGTCATTCATCAGATATAATAAGTTGGTGTCCTGTTAAAAAACAAGTTGCTCATTTTGAACAGGTAAAGGATGAGCAAGTGAGTTTCAGCTGAATTCATTAGTCTTCTGTCCTTTTTAAGTTATGTCAGTCGTATGATGCCAAGGAAAGCTCAGTCAGATAAGCAACTAAAAACCCTGAAAGGATTAAATCAAGATTTTAAAACTGCCAAACTTGCATTTAGCTCCTGAAAATATCAAAAAGGGAAATCAGAACATACCAATTCAGACAAATAGTTATAAAACTTGAATATTTCAACAAAATCCATTCATTAGTATTTAAATTTTAACAAGGTAAGCTGTGAGTAGTGGATACATTTTACAGTTAGATATTCATCTGTTAAAAAAATCTATTTTTTAATGCTTTTCTTTGCTTAAATATTTCTCTCTTTGGCCTCTTTCCACAACTTGATGTGTAACAGATTTACTTCAATGTCTTTCTGACTGGAGTGTTAACAACTTCATATTCAGCTGTTCATCTGAGATGACTGTCAGAGTTCTAGAGCTTGTGCAGCACCAAATCATCATCAAAGCATCAAATGAGATGATGAAGCCAAGTCCACACACAAACACTGAAGTAGCAGAATGCATACAGCTCCAGCATCTCCCTGTGTGAGTGTGTATGAACATACCACATGTGTGAAATAGTCAGACCTTTTTATCCTAATCTAAAGTGACAGAAATCAGACCACCTGACCTGAGGGACTGTTTGTGATTGGCTCAATCTGTTAAGGGGCGATGAGCTGAGAACCCTGTCTCATCACTGCTTTGGGGAGGGCTGCGCTGCATGTGGAAGCTGACTGGATGTTTCCATCTCTGCCTTGTTTTTGTATGCAGTCATAGGGTAGGAAAGGACAGGGAGCCCTCCCAGACAAACTGAGCCAACAGCCATCATCATCTTCATAATAATCCTACTCTTCATCAAGCATCTTCAAACATAGTGGGAAGGACAGTAACACTGTAAAAAAGGATTTCCTCTCTGGAGACACATAACTGCTTCTACAACCTTAAGGACACACTCATTCATCAGATTGCTCTGCTCAGTCACTTACTTACCCACGTGTATATACACACACACACACACACACACATACTTAGCCCTCTGGCTTCTCTGGGTGACATCATGCTGCATCTGAATTCCTCCACACTTTAATGCATTTCTATTATATTTATCTGATGTCCGCACATCATGCTTTAGTGTCTGCTCATACATACTGTCCATAGCGTATGTATTCAGCGCAGTTCTGTACATACAGACATCAGTGTGTACATTTCATGCATGAATGCATAAAGTTACCATTCTTGTTGGTCTGGTGGGCATGTATGTGTGTTCAAAAAAGTAGAAAATAACGTGTGTTCAGTCTGTGCATTGCATTTGTCTGTTGGGATGAATTTGAGCAGGCAGGAGAGTTTCAGGATGCACATGGGGGGTGGGGGTGGGGGTGGGGTGAAAGGTGGAGGTTGCTGGGCTTTGTTCTGGAGGCTCTCTGGTGGTCCTGGGTGTCTCAGGCCCTCAGCCTGAGTGCCACATACCCTTTTCTGGGTAAACATCCTCACTAGTGGTGAATCTCACCCCCTTCCCGCCGAATACTGGCCCACAGACGGGGCAGGAGGAGGGAGTAGACAGAGAAAGGAGACACACGAAGAAATATGAGGTTTGCAGAGAGTTTCAGAATTACAGAGTAGAAAACAGACCAACATGTATAAGCATTTTCCCTGATTTGTGGGGAAACTGAGCTATTTCTTTATTTAAGTATTATTTCTGATCTCCTGAAAAAAAAATTGTCTTGCAACATCAAAAGCTCACATAAATCTACTGCTGAAAATCCTACCTAGGTATGCTCCAAAAGTCACATGGTATTTTTATACAATAAAATTCTAAATGATTATCCACTCAAATGGCATTTCTGCCAGCGGTGCTCAGGGACTGAGTGTCAGTGTTTGATGACACAAACACGATGGCTGTTATACAGCTATCTGACAGTGGGACAGAGGCTGAGTAGCAGCATCAAAGAGAAGGAAAAAAGAGGGGGTAGATATTTATCTTTTTCATTGCAAATAGGTGTCAGATCAGGTAAAGAATAGTGGCTGCATTTCCAGAGGCTTGCTATCAGGAGACTCAGCATTTCAGAGCAGTGAGAAATATTGTGCTACCACAGTCTCAATTTTACGCTCTATAAGGCATGTGAGATACTTTCAGGATATAGAACCTTGGCATTTGGGAAACCTTAACATCAATAGAGGAGTGAGCGAGACAGGCTCCTCTGAGATTGTAAGTGGAGAAGGAATACATTTCCCTTCCTCAGAGAATTATGTAAGATACTGTAGGTAGTTAGGCTCACACTTAGCAAATGAAGATACTGGAAGGTAAAGCAAATTCAAAGTCTATCAGAGACAGACAGTAAAGATTTTTACGTTACCTTGAGCATTCTGTGACTGGACAAAGGTCTTAATGAGTTTGTCTGTGGCCTGCGTGTAAAGAGACAGGGCATAGTGGAGAGACTGAAGGTCAGGACTCTTCTCCAGGAAAGTCTTCTTCAGACCCACACCACCAGCATGGAAATATTGCTATTGTACAAAAGGGCAGAAAAATCTTTTTACCAACATCTTCCTGTAGCAGCTTACTGAAAAAAGAAAAGGGCACAAATAATTATTAACCCAGCAGAGTGATCATCTGAAGGAGTGAACTACTGTGATGTCTGCTCTCCTGGATATTCCTTTGTTCTTATGAGAGTATGCCATTCAAACATTCACACATTAATCCAGAGCTCCAATACTGACTAAACCAATCAATACTGAAAGCTAAAGATGACAATTTGAAACTGTTATCTTTATAAGCAAGGTTCTATGATGTGCAAATTAGAGCCCCCGTGGAGCCTTAAATAATAATTTCAGCATTTGGTGCTATGTGGGTGCCTGTTTTATCTTTGGAAAAATGCGTTGGGAGTGAAAAGTATATGTACTTAATTATGTGTTATTTTTCCTTTATTAATTCATCCTAAAGGGTTGAAAAACTCTTATCTAAAATTCTGTCTTCTTGGTTCCAAACTCTGGGTTTTAGGAGTATACATTTAAGAACAATCTCTCATTATGGATTCTTGTTTCCTGAAACGCCTGTACTGGTAATACAGAGAGGTTTCTTGTAACTTGAGCTAATTTGTCCAGTGTACCAGATATGCTCCTACACATAATACTGTATATGTTTATTCATTGAAAATGAAAGCGAATCTCTACCTTGATGGTGTCGAGAGCCAACTCTATCACAGCACACTGCTTGGGTGTTAGTGCTTTGGCCTCCTCACGAACCATGTGCTCCTAAAGATGCCAGCGGGAGAGGCATAAAGCAAAATGACCAATATGTCCCCTCATATGCTCTTTCGCATATTTTCTAAGCAATTAGAGTCTCAGTCAGAAGCACTAGTGCTGGGCCCAGAGCATAAGTGTTGTAGAAACATATTGTACCTTCAGCTTGGACAGCTGTCCTAGCTCCTTGGCAGCGTTAAAGATGAGCTGAGTGCCCTGGAAGAGACAGAAAGACAGGAGGAGAAACAAGAAAGGTAGACAAGCAGAGAGAGAGGAGTATTGTTATTATCGTCACAAAACAGGGCAGCAGTAAGTGGCTTAGTGTCACACAGAGGACAGCGACATTTCTGACACACACATTCATAAACAGTCACTCTAAGCCGCTTTACAGATGCCACAGTACATTTTCCTTCAAGTACTGTTATCACACTTATCTGTCTTTTAATCATTCCAAAACATTACACACAAACAGTACAAGGAGAAGGGAAAGTGGCTTAGCTCATAGTGAGGGCAGGAAAATAGACATATTTGTGCACTCAAAAACACACACATGCACACACTCTCATTCTTTCTTTCTTTTACACACACACACACACACACACACACTCACACACTTAGCAGCTATAAAGTTGCACCGTGGTGTGTGCTGGTATTTACTTGAAGTCCAGCCTAATGTAATAGTCTTGTAAGAGGATATATCACTAAGTGCTGCTGACTGTGGTTACAAATATGGTTTTACAATGTTGCCAAAACCAATTGTAGTTTTAATATTCTTTCAAATATTGCCAACCTCCCCACCCCTAAAAAACCCCAAACCCAAAACAAAAGAAAAATGAACAGCATAAAAGTTTCTGGAGGAGTTTTATTACAAAATAACTGTGTGCACTTCTGAAGCTGTGGGGAAGCAATGCTTGGCTGAGTCATGTGAGAGAAATCCAGCATCCCTCCACTGCTACTCTATCCTAAATTGCCAGAAAATAGGGCAGATAGATGTGCCTTTGGTTGCAGGGGCTGCTATGATGAATATACTTTTTCTTCCCCTGCAAGCAGACTTTTGTGGCTTTTCTTTGATTTGACCGTGGTGTTGTTTGCAGCTGAACCACACTCTATGTTTTTCTTTTTGTACAGCCAATCCGGTCTGAGTCAAATTAAGTGACTGCTGAACTCTTTGACTTTCTGTTTGTGGTATGTTTAAGTCACAAATGTCTGCATCTAATAGAAGTATGTTCACAGCACACTATAAACAGCACTATGTGGATAGTTGTGTAAAAACAAAAGTGAAAAATCAGTATATTTCCGCTGTTTTGTTTGACTGGGCAGCTAAGGGAGAGAGACATAGACATGGAGAGAAGACGTGGAGGAGAGAGACAAGACACATTGATCTAAAGGGGTTTAAGTCCTTACATCACTGTGAGAAGCACTCTTCAGCCTCCCCTGGAAAGAGAGCATGTGGTTAATACTTCAAGCAGTGGCCAGTTCCTGCTGTCTGACTTCACTCTTACTGGCTGCATAAGAGTGTGCAATCAAAAGAGCATATGTTGCTTTGAAAAATGTTAAGAAATGTTGAAAACCTTGTCAGTTTTTTCATTTAGTTTTTTGCTAGCCAATGCAACATTATATGTCGCATCTATAAAACAATAAATGTTTATAAATATTTAATAGATTGCAAGGTGTCAAAATAGAATACTACTCTTATCTTCATAATGCTGATGATAAGAGTAAATGCTTTGACTGTACTCTGTTCAAACTGATGATCATTACTGAGATATTTTATGACAGACTACAATAATGGCATTATTGTATGTGGTCTGATATTTCAGCCAGGCCACTTATAAATTGTTGAC
>VUQS01056464.1:0-17830 GCA_015108495.1 Heterochromis multidens | reverse complement strand
TGACTCACAAATTAAATGTCTCCTCCCAGACAGGGTTGAGGTTGCCATAGATGGTCTTGGTCCTCTTTTTCGTCTTTCCAACCTGGACGGTTACATAAGGATCACTGGAACCAGTTTTATCCTTGGCTTGTAGACCCTGGGCACACAACACTAGGAAGAAGAAAAAAATGCCAAGCTGGTCAGCCAGTGGGTGTATGTGTGTGTGCTTGAATGCAAACAGATGCCTCTTAATTCATCTGACCTTCTGTGCTACTGCCCCATAAACACCACCTGTGTTCCCTGCATACAAACAGCAGCTTGTCTCTTTTTATAGACACAAACACCTGACTTGCTGTTTCCTCTGACTTTGATGCTGACCATGTTGGCCGGCTTTCTTCAAAGCTACTGTACTGAACCACACCTGTGATGCTGATCTTGGCTGACCATTTAGAGGTTCCATCGAGCACGCTCTGTTTGATCTGCTTCATCTGGGTGACATGGGTGGACTTGGGGACAGAGAACACTTCCTGAATGAGTTCGAAGATCTCAGGTTTGTTCCTCTCACGGATCTTCATGCGGTCCTTAAGAACCATGATGATATTCTGAGTTCGGTCCTCTGCACCATGCTTGGAGCTCTTCTCCGCTGCTCCTGGTTAGCAAGAAAATTGAGAAATAAAAGGATTAGATATGTAAATGAAACCAGAAATGGTGCCATATGAGACGTGTTTGAGAGAAATGAGCTTATGGTTATTGACCCTAAAATCATGGTGGATAAATTTCTATAATTTATCAGACCATTTCAAACTAATACTACAATACTACAATAAAAACTTGGATATATTTCATGAATTATAGGAGAATGCTTTTGCAGAGCTATAAAATGCTGAGTGAAAAAGATGGAAAGGGAGAGGTGGATGACAAGAAAAGACAAATGGCTTGTAATATCCTCTCAAAAAAACAAGGAAAATAGGAACGTAGGAGTAAGAAGAGAAAGAGGAGGGAGGAAGACTCTGTGTTTGGCACTGACAAATAGACAGAAGAGGAAATAAATGGACTAGATCGTTTTCTCTTATTAATAAAAAAAATGGGAATGACACAGCAATAAGTCTAAAACACTAACTCAGCAAAAGGATGTTTTAAGCTATCTTTTTTCTCACTGTGTCAATGGTTGTAATCATAAATGGACTATAATTATATTGTGCTTTTCCAGTCTTATTGACCATTCAAAGTCACATTCACACCATCACACATTCAGATGCTTTATCTACCACCGATACATGCCTTTAGGGCAATATAGGGAATTAGTTCCTTCCCCAAGGACACTTCAGGGGCCAGGAATCAAACAATGGACCTTCCAGTCAGTGGATTACCCACTCCACCTCTTCTTAATTCATCTGACCAGAGCCTTTCTGTCCACTAATAGTTAAAGTTTGCACCGGGTCTCTGATGTACATTTGTAATCTAGTCACTTCACTTCATTAATGCTTTAGGCGCTGAAATGGAGTGATGTTTCCCAACATTTCTCTTACTTTGCAGACAATCAGCATTGAGCAGATCCTGGCATTTCTCATGGCATTTCACTCCACACTCAGTACAGCGCATGCCCTGGCGAGCAATACCCCAGAGGAGTCCCTCACATTCGTAGCAGTACGTGGGTGTGGTGGCTGTCCACACCTCAAAGTTGTGTGGGGTGGTGCAGGAAATGGGATATATGAGGGCCTGGAGGGTCTTCTTATAGACATGACTCTTCTACAAGGGTACAAAAAAGATATGTCCAAGGTCAGCAGAGTAAATGCTTATGTATGAGGACCTCCTAGAATTACTTTTCGTCATTATGTGAAATAATTTCATTAAAGAAAATAAATGAGGACTGACCAGTTCTTCGTTATGCAGGGTACTTGATGTCAGGGCAGAGGTGATGCCTGCCTTCCTGGAGTTCTGGACCAAGGACTGTGTGACAGAAGCATAAGGGTCAGTTTAATTAATTTAATATCTATTTATATCAAGATGATCTCTGTGTAGTCTATGTGGCAATGTGTATTATTACTATCAGCCTGGCCTTGTTTTTCTGAATAGTTGCAACAAACTGGAGATGACAGTTGCAGAATTTAAAGTGATTCCTTTTGTTTAGAGTGACCTAACCCTAACCAAGTTGTTGGTACTAGAAAACCACTATATCTTCATAACCTACTGCAGATGTTTCTTTAGCAAACAGTGTGCTACTCACCATAGCCTGTGGCAGTGAAGTGAAGTTGGGAGAAAAAAAGGAGAGATTTATTATTAGAAAAAGGTAACAAATGAGAAAGAAATTTCCACAGAGAATTAAAAATGCAAGAATTGTTGAGAAATTGATGCACTTGTTATGCATATACAGTAGTTTTGTGATTAAACCAACAATTAAATCAAGCAAATCGAACGAGATGACTGAGATTTTTAAGGACGGGGAAGACTTGAAGAAAATCACTGCTGCGTTTCCACCTGAATATTCCACCTGACATCTGAATGAAATAATACTGCTCAATAAGCCAGTATCCCATTCTGATAAATCAATAACAGACACTCTGACAAGTGTTGTGTGTTTGTGTGTGTGTGTGTGTGCGAAAGAGAATGATGAAGGAGGTACACCTGCCTGTCAGTGCATGGTGGGTGTTTATGAGAGTGGCACTGAGCTTTGACTGGCAGCTGATATAAGACTCAGCATTATGTTTATGTTAGCTCCCACTGCACAATGTGATCTGGCATCAAACCAACAATTTGACATATCATATGCTAAATATGCTTATTTGCTTTCTTGCTGTGAGTTAGATGAAAAGACTGAACCACTCTTGTGCAGTAAATACAAAAGCTATAGACAGCAGCTAGCATGGATCTGTCCAAAGGTGACAAACCTGCATATCGACAGCTCAAACTAGTATATTATGCTTAATTTATGGAACCAAAGTGTAAAACCATGAGTTGAAATTCCTACAGGGGTTAGTCAGGCTGTAACTTTCTTACTGCTTTGAGTCTTTACACTAAGCTAAGCTAAGCTGGTTTATTTAAAGAACATCAGTATCAATTTTTCAGTCAAGTAGTGTTGGAATATTTAGAAAAATGAGTTTCTGACTATGAAATTTCAACGTTCCTTCATGTGATGCTGTTAACTTGTAATATGGTATTAGTTTGTAACTATTACTATGCATGTAGCATGGTAGAGATTAGTTAATAAAGCTCAGAAAACAAGTTATTATGTGAGTTATTTCTTATGAGTTAATTCTTTTCTTCATGCTAAACGGCTACAACCGATCTCAGGGTTCCCCCATTGGTCAAATCCTACTTTAACCCCTGGCCCTCGGCCATTTGCTGTGTCATTCCCCGGCTCTCTCTCCCAGCTTTCCTTTCAACTGTCCTGTCATAGTAAAAACTAAAAAGCCCCCCCCCCCCAAACCGGACACAAACCGGAAATTAGACTGTTTTGCCTTCAAAGTAAAAGTTGCGCCTTTTGAAACGTTGCTGCAGCACTGAGGCTCAACTTTTACTTCGAAGGCAAATGTTCTTTGTTTCCAGTTTGCATCATACTTTTTTCAAATTTTACTACTGCTTGGCTAGTAGTTACCAAGTATTTGCATACAAGTCGGTATCTTCCATGCAACCTACGGGTGACCGTGGCAATCACAAGGAGGTTTCTGGTGCAGCACCCTCTTTGCAACCAATTTCACTCAGTGCCAGCCAGCAACCTCCAGCAACCACTTCCCAAACAGTCGAGGAATACACATTTTTCCCTAGTGGCCAGTGGTTGCCAGATGGTTGTTGACTGGTCTCTAGGCCAGTGTGATGTGACTGAAGCACAAGTGAGTGATAAACATTAAATGTAAGTGAGATAAACAATGACAACTGTGGGTATCTCTCAACCAATGTGCTCTTGAAACCTTAACAGGCTTGCAGTTGCCACAGAATTAGAGTGTGCTTCTGTCTATATTTTCAGAAAAGTGAGTAGAATGTGACAATGCTGTCCATGTTGTGCAATGGTGCAAGATACACAAAGATATCGACTTTACACACGAGTAATAGAAGTCTACAGAAGATTCGTGTTTTTCACAGCCATGTTAGTAATGAGGCAGTGTCAAAAAGGCATGGGGATGATGGCAGGGTGGGGTAATAAAGGTCTGTTATATGACAGCATCTAGCAGACATCAATGTCAGTCAGAGAAAACCTCTGGCCCCTGCCAGTGGCCTCTCTGCCTTGCTTCTTGCCCTGTCATGCTTTAACAGCAGGGCATTTTCCATTAACAGAGTAGATGCAGTGGAGTAAAAGACAGAGAAAAACAGAAGTAAAAAGTAGTAGAATATAAGAAAAGACTATGTAAATAAATATAGTAGAGAGTCAGATGGAAAACAGGAGTAGCTTTTGAAGACGAGAGCACCAACTGCTGACTGAGTGATAGATGGATCTGGAAAATGTGAGACACTTAGTCAAGGGAACATAAAGAGATTAGTCCAGAAACTCACCAGATCGCTAACCAGAGGCATTGCTTTTCTCTTCCTGAGGTCTGGCATGCTGTCAATACTATATAGAGCGCCACCCATCCTGGAGAGAAAACATACATTACATATCAGCTATGTTTCCAGCTAACAGTTGGTACCTAGAATCTGAACACCATGAATGAGTTACAAAATAAATGCATTAACACACTGGTCTTTCCTTTTGGTTGGTAAGTTATAGATTTTCAATAGCTGCAGTGGTGTCAGCATCATGGTTACTTACCCTGCTGATAAAAGCAGAGAGGCAATGCCAACACTTTCTCCTCTGGCCTGTGGAGAAAGAGAAAGATGAAAATGGATGAATGGAAAATACAGGGAAAGGCAGCCTACCAGAAAAAAATTGGAACTACAGCTGAAACTACAAAGTTTCAGCAGTTGTGTGGCGTTCCCTTGCAAAAATATCTAATATAATGGTTAATTTAAACATGAGCTGTCACCACAATAACTGCAGGTGTTCCCAGAAGTTATGATTTACAACAGAGTAAAAAAGTAAAAAAAAAAAAAAAAATGGTACAAGTGTGAGATAGAAAAATATCACTGTCTGTATTTCTTAGTGAGTGTGGGGATTATTGACATCAGCAGTGGATTCTGTGTTTGAGCATCATTGTAGAAGAAGGTTACAGCCAGATGGCTATCTGTGTAATCATTTTTCTAATTCTATCTGCTCTATTATTGAAAGACATGTTCTTTGTCTGCTTGCCTCTTCAAAGAATGACACGCGGCACTGATACTAACGTCACACGATATGCAGAAATAGACCTGATTGATACAAACACCAGGCTTTGGAAATTATACTTAACAGGCTTGCAACAGCTTCCTATGTGCGTCTTGACTCACCATAAATATCTATGAGCCATACAGACACATACAATACAAATTAGATTTATTAAAACACTACTGGCCACACCCACCTGAGAGTCAGCTCCTGCCATGGGTAATCAGAATGGACTACATGCATTCGCTACGAGGATGGCAAACAACTGAAAAGAAAATAATGAAATGGCAAAAACAATACAAGGGGTGAACAGAAACTATCAAACACAAGACAATATAATCCACAACTGTGACCAAAAACTGGGAAAAAATGACGGACTGGTCAACAGAAGCTGGAAAAATATAGAGTAACAGTAGGACATGCAGGGATTGATGCAACAAGGCAATCAGCAGAGCAGCAACAGAACCATACTCTAAGAACCATTCCTGTGAATACAGGAATTCACCTGGCAGTGACTGCAAGCAAGTGCACCACACATATAAACTGAATACACAAACATTCAGGGAGTACCTCTTGTAGTTGTAGTCGTACTCTGCTGAAAAGTCGAAGCCAGTTGGCCTTAGCTCTAGCAGGACCAGGTTCCATGATTTCCCTCTTTGGGAAGCTGAAATACAGGTTGAGAAAGAAACAGAATTTTCAAAACTTTATTTATATACACAGTGCTATGTAATGTAATAGTGAGTATACTAAAAGTACTGTAGTTATGGACTAATATGATAAAAAAATAAAACCACACACATTGAGGTGAAGGTGAACTGTATATGGTAAATGTATGTTCTCTGAGTTGGTCTCGAAAAATAATCAGTAAAACTATTTACAGTCAAGTAGGTAAGGGAAAATTTGATGATTAAATAACAGATAATTTTTACAACAATGGTTAGGTCAAAATTCCAATTTGTCCAAACTGCAAATCCAATGTCATGTCCCCATCAGCCTCAGCTCACAACAACTGTTAATCATGATTAATGTTAATTAATAATAACATTAATAATAATTAATGTTAATCATTAGTGCTGTTATTGTGAGCATCATAGCATGCTGATAGTTACATATCAGGCTGTAATTTTTATATTTACAAAATTACCTTTTGTTGTCAGGAAGTTTGCTACTAAAAGTGTTTCTCTCTATAAAAATACGCTATTTTATCTCCATATGGTAAGTGCTTGGTTAGGGTTTAATAACACTGTATTTACTTTTAAAATTAGTTATTTTGTGATGGTGTTGAGTAGGCTAATTTTTTTTTGTAGGCTTTTGCTAGCTTAAAGCTGTATGTACTTATTTTCCTTATTTTAATTAATTTTGATGCAAAGAAAAGTGGCTTTGGAACTGTTGTTTTTAGGCAAATAAAAAAGGTGTCAGTAAAGAGTAGTGGCATCCCCTCTCGACCCTACTGCAACACACAACGCAGAGCAACCTACACTCCACTTGCATTAGCTCTTTGTTGAACCTCAAAGAGCGTCTAGCATGATTACTCAGTCTTGAAAAACTTCATTGGCTATTTTATTAAAATCACACTGCTTTATCTGGACAGGCTGAGATTCTTTACTGTTTTTGCCATTTACTGGGTTTTCTATGTGTCTTTTTGGCTTATTAGGTCTTAGGTCTAGTAGCTGCAATCTGAAGTAGATCAATTATATATAGAATTTAAATGGAAAATGTTAACATTATGGGGAGGCTTATATTTGTTTTCCTTTGTAACGCTGACAAGTGTACAAACAGTGTTCACCTTGCAACAGGAGGCTCCTCTTTCTTCTCTTCAGGAGCTGAGGGGGCACTCTCTGTAGCCAGGGGCTGCTCGGGGGGTTGAGGTTCCTCCTTTGGCACTTCAGATTTGGGCTCAGGCTCCAGAGGCTTGGTGTCTGGAGCTGGAACCTGTGATGCAGTTGTGGGGGTGGGTGTAGTTGTGAGAGAGAGATCCTGTTGTGTGGGTGCAAAAGGAGGCTTGGTGGAATCTGGAAAAGAAGGGGGCATTGTTTTGTCCTGTGAGACCGGAGGTAGACCAGGAACTGTGCTAGGGGACTGAGACCGATCTTGGGTAAGTCGCTGCTGATGCAATGACGTCTGCTTCTCCAATGGTGGTCTGGTGGAGGAAAAGCCATCAGAAGGGGGCATCAAGGTGGGGGCAGTGCTTGTGGGTGTAGGGGTATAGGGAGGCTCCTGGTCTTCACTGAGTGTGCCTTCCACTGGATACATTTCTTCATCTTCCTTGTATGACATCTCCTCCTCATCTTCATAGTTGTAATCTCCTTCCTCCCCGTACATGTCTCCCTCCTCTTCGTCGTACAGAGCCCCCTCTTCCCCTCCATCTTTGAGGTAGCCTCCCTCATCGCTGTAGATGCCTTGGTGGTCCTCACCATCCCAACCTGGGGAGTCTTCTTTGCCATAGCTGACGGAAGAGTGGCAGGAATGATAGGAGTCGTTTTCATCGTAGAATTCCGAACCTCTCAAGCTTTCCCCGTCCTCAGGAACAAACTCCTCACTGAGCTGCGAGCTGCCTCGACTCAACTCGCCTGATGAGGCGTAACGACTGTCTGTGGGACTGAGGGCAGGGGGAGATGAAAACATGTGTTAGATAAACACATCCCCTTTGGTTATCAAGTAAACTATGGCTGTTTCCATGTTTGGGTGTCACAGAGATACTTAAGGAGCTTGGGGCCAGGGAGGAAGAGAGCTAACCACCAGGAAAAGAGGAGTGACTTTAAATCAAACAATCAGGTTACCCAGAATGGGCTTTGGACTAGTGATGCATCTATGCAACTGCAAGGGGACTCATTTGTTTAGTAACAGGAATGCTTACTATGAATGTTAGTTCAAACACAAATTAATAAAGAATCACACGCCATACAGAAGCACACTTGATTGCAAAAACACTAGAATAAATTTTTCATAAATTGAAGATATAAATAGTTCAATTTAAAACAAGAGAAGTTAACCTGGAGAGGTTGAGGGTAATTTAACAGACTGGCAGAAAAAAGCAGATAAATTTGCAAATAACATTTATTCACAATGATAAATGAGGCCATTAGACTGAATCAGAGAGAGAGATATGAGACACATAGAAAGATTATTTTCTTAAACACACTGACACACACTCACACTTTATTGTTTTTGTCTCTATTGATTACAGTCCTGCTGGTTTAATAGTGCGTAGTGCAGGAGCTGTAAAGAATACATAAGTATGGCTGAATGGACAAATAAATACTCAGTCACAACACCCCTGTTTCTATTCATAACCTACCTTACAATCTCTCTCTCTTCCATCACAAAGACTAACACAGACAGTGACAAAAGCTTGCATAATTCTTGAGTCTAAACACATGTCTGCCCTCTTTCTTCACAAAGAGTATAAAACAAAACATGATGAAACGAAGATGAAAATGAACGCAATCTGTCCTGGCCTCTCTGCTAGGCCCCATTATTGGGCTGACGGGCTCCTGCTGTCTCACAAGTGGAAATTAAATGTGTATAATTACCAAGTATGGGACACCCACAATAAGACAGGGCCCTTCTTAAAGTCTCACATACAGGGTGAGGCTGTAATAACAAGCTGTCATGAAAACAGATGGGCATGCTCACACAGACTCACACGGGCGGTTCCACAAACTCCAACCGACAATTAACCTCTCTGTCTCTGACTGTTACGAAACACCACACACACAACCTGTCAATCACTCACCCACACATGTAAAGACAACACAGCAGAAAACTTCTAACAATTGAGGGGATAAGTATGATATATCGTTTATGATTCTTCACAGGAACACAGTAAGGATAGATGCAGGATCAGTAGTTTCCTATAAAATATATAGAATATACATATACAAAGATAGGGTAAGAGCGCATGCATGCAAGCACAGCGAGCGAGGAGGACGGGACAAGTCCACCACTGACGTCACAGCGAGACGGAGTCACAGGCTGGAGCAGAAGGAAGAAGAGGAGGAGGAGAAGTTGGAGAGGAGGTACAGAGACCCACCTATCGGACAGTGAGTGCCTACTGTCTAGAGAATACTGACGACTGGTGCGCCGGCTCGACCCTGAGCCTGAGTCGATATCACTGCGCCCGTTGGTGGCCGAGTCTAAACTATCATAGCGTCTGGTAAGAGGAGCAGGGAGGGAGGTAGGGAGGAGGGGAGAGGTGGGAGAGGAGCATCAGTAGAGCTCAGTGCAAACTTTCAAAGACAGCTCTATCCAAACTGAGCCTCTGTGCTGCCTAGTTAACGAGAGTTTCACCATTTTATCTTCAAACATTAGTCAGGTGTCCATATGAACATTAAAATTTCGCTTGCTGTTATCATTCTTCCTACCAGCTATTAAGATTTATTCCTAAGTGATCCACAGTGGTATTGCTTCTGTGTTAATTTGTAGTTAATATGAGGCAGAAGTCTGAGTTATTTAAATCAAATGCATATATTCCAGTCATTTCAGTGGGAAATTTCATCTTCTATGCTCTTACAAGGAGGAAATTTTGCACTAATAAGAGAGTATCTTTTGAAGATACCCACTTTGCTAGTCTAAATCAGATTACCAAAAGTTCATATTAACTTCAGATGAATGCATTTGCATAAGATGAGGAATGTGGATTTTGCTCCCTCATCATTTACATTGGAAGTGCATGGGCAAGGGATCTCTTAATAGACAGTATGAAAAGGAGAAACAATAACAGCAAGTACAACCTGCTTAAAATGTAAACCTGTCCGTTAAGCTTCTGCACAAAGACCTCTCACTGAGGCTGAGCACTTTAAGATTTACTTTATCCATCTCAGTCTTGGCAAAAGAAAAGGTCAAACTTTCTGTTTCAGCTCTTCTGAGAAATGCATGAGTTTTGATCCTCTCCTGCTTTTATATACATGTCTAAAATGATTACCATTATGTCCAGGAAAGTCTTTGTGTACAGTAAAGGGTAGCATACAAGAAATCATATGGAGTTTCTGATGCTCACACACTCAACATGCACACAAAGATGCAGCCACGCATACACACATTCACACAGAAAAGATAACCACAAAGGCCCACTTCATACAAGACCTGTATACAAGAACTCTGTACCCCAGCAAGCTTGTATACACTGATGCCAGGGTTATTCTCTAGAGAAGGAGAGCACAGTGGGACATGTTACTATGTACAACACAGTGTAACAAAACAAGGCAGCAGGGGCTCAGTTGTCTCATGGCTATGTGCTAGAAAGGGAGAAAGAGTATTCTGTTTATGAGGAGTGTGATGTTAAATTTACAACATTAAAGAGTTTAGATCTTTTGGTTTGTCTATCTCTGTGTGACCAAAAACGCCTTTCTCTGTGTTGCATGTAAACTTTGACCACCCCCTATGGTGCACATAAGCAAAATAAAACCCTCTTCTTCAGTCTCAGTTGTAGTATGCCTGTTACCTCATAGCTCTGTGATCATAGTCCAGCTCATTGATGTCATCAGTGTAGGAGTGTCTGTAGTGCTGGTGCCTCATGGGATACTGGTGCATGGAAGCATTGGGCTGGGAGGTGGTGTAGTAAGGAGGCGGGATGCTGTTACTGGTCTCACTGCGGTAGTCGCTGTCCCTGTCATCCACTGCACTGTCTGGGTCCTCGTCTGTTCGCAAAAAGTGGCACAGTGGGAGATGGAACAAAGTGAGGGGGCGAGACAAAAAGAGGATAACCAGTCATAACTCCATTTTTTTAATATATCTATCTATCTATCTATATATCTATAGATAGATATATATATGTATGTATGTATGTATGTATATACTGTATAAGTACAGTCAATATTTTATAAAAGAGCTGGGGTCCAGAGAAGGGAGGTGGCATTTCTCAATCTTGTTTATATGTTTTTTTTCTTTGCATGGAAGAGTTTTAACTTGAGTTTGTGATGCAAGGCAAGCTGTGTTCGTTAAAAGGGGTTTTTCGTAAATGTTTCTGTGTTCATGTAGAGATTTCCACTGCAGAATCATGTTGTTTCTAATGCAGTCATAACTGAGAGCCTAAAAATCAAATCCTGAGATTCAATCCTGGATGTTTTTTGGACAGTTTTTGGCCTTGTCCTTTGTGAACAGAGATTTCTGTGGATTCTCAGCATTTTGTAACAATTTAATTCCATATATTGAGAAAAATTATTTTTAAATTGTGGAACTTTTTGTTCATGCAGCCCTTCCACAATATATATTTATGAAAGATTGACTAGACAAGATTGATTAATAAACCCATACAGCTATGAGATGTTTGATCAGGTCAAGCACTGGGTTTAAATGGTTTGCCAATTATTCAGATTTTGTGGAAACAGGGTTTCAGATGGTTCAGTGCCTGAGATGCAAGTAGGGATTATTTGGTTATGTGCCTCCTGTCTCATAATGAATCCCTTGGAAATAACTAATCACCAAATATGTATGCATCCTGAGTTTGGCTAGAGCTATATTCAATTTATTTTAACAGTTTGAGTATCGGAAAAACAAGGATATGAGGTGAGAGGAAGTTCAGAGAGGATGTGTGGAGAAGAAATACTTTTTTGGCAGCTAATGGTCTCTGAGGAATAGTACACAAGGAGATCATTACATTAAGTAAGACATGGACAATAAATACAGAATTACTCCAAGTTGTTAGCAGAACCGCATGAAAGAAACTTACTTTGCTGATCTCCCCACAGACTCCAATTACCTGCAAAGAGATAAAGGAGTTGGAAAAACCAAATTAGGTTTGGGCCACAAATTAAACACACAAGCAGTCAACAAAGCCAAGGTAAACAAATGAGGAGGATTATTAGCCCTTACAAATAATTGTTTTATGATGTAAATATGTGTGGGGAAAGTTTATAAGTGGCTGTCTATGTATGTGTGTGCATGTGTTTGAGCAAAGAAAAACACAAGGTCTTTAGAAAAAACTTAGAGGAAAGCAGTTTTTAAGGCAGCTGGGCTTGATGTAGTTAGGTAACTGGGAGGAGAAAATGTACACACACACATACACACACACAAATCTTTTTTGCACAAACACAAGCACCATGTTGCAAACCAAACCCCTCTCTCCACAGGTCTATAGTATACACACAGTTATCCACCTGCTCCCAGTGTCACCACTGCCAGACAGGCAGGCAGGCAGGCGTGGGAGTGTGTCTGACTCCCATCGTATGTCATCTCACATTCATCACGCATCTATCACCTGTAAGTCATTCTAGTGCTCAGGCAGGCATGCATTTGTGATTAATCTCATCAGCTCTCCTTCCTCTCTCCAGCTAACCTTTCCTTCATCTATTAACTTCATTTCTACCTCCTGTCTAGTCTTCTTCTCAGTGAGCTGAGGGGACAGAGGAAGGGGAGTGGGGAGAAGAAAAACAGGAGGCATAAAAAGGGCACAGCAGGATACAACACAGGAGAAGGTAAATGTAGAAGAGGCTGGTGATACTCACAGCACTGTGTGGATGGTGCATGTAGTGGTCGCTCCTGTTCTTCTTGATAGGCATACTGAGGTAAAAAAAAAAGCAGCAACAACAGACATATAAGAAAACAAGATGTAATGCTTTGTCAGAGGAAAATTGCTGGAAAAAATTACTACATCACAAACTCATCATACATCACAAAGGAAAAGATTGTGAGGAGGAAGGATAAAAAACAAGATGTGGAAATACAGTAAAGGGTGTTCAGCAGAATAAAGTCCTTACATCTTGATCTCTCATGGCATTAAGTTGTTCAAGTTTCTTTGCCCAGTATCTGGCCTCTTCCTCTGGAATGTCTGTAGCACAACAGAAACACAAACAGATTTTCTATTCGGCACTTAACATGCTGGACATTATACTGTTAAGTCTCTGTACCTTGGTCTGTGCACTCTCCTAAAAGATCTAGAATACAGCCATACAGCAATCATACCATTTTCTATAAATGTAATGGCAATATGCAAGAGGTACAAGTAACATTAATAGCAGTCACTTGATTTTTGTTGGTTGGTTTTCTTGGTGTTTGTTCATGTCAGTCCTGTTCAGCATATAAAAATTACACAGCTCTTCTGAAATTGTAGAAGTTTGGTGAACTTAATAACCTCATTCTGACAACCAAAAGTTAGAGGACCTTGTGCTGAGACTGTTTTGCCAAAGTTAAAAGTGAATTTTCTCAAGTTATATTAAAGGGTTAGTGTTGGTAATGGAGTGGTGACATGAGTACTAGTAGTATTAGTTGTTGAAGCAGTATTGAAAGTGTAGCAGAAGTATTAGAAGAATACTAGAAGAAGTACTAATAACAACAATGGTAGTGATTCAAGTAGCAGTAGTTCTAATGCTAGTAACATTTTTGGAAAAAAAACAAAAATAAGCCAAAAGTTATTATGAATAAAATGATAGTGATAAATGGCAAACCTAGTGGCAGTTCAAAGCGTGTGTCGAGCAGCAGCCTATGAAAGGTTGGATCTTTGGTTCCACAGATCTCATTCTCAGCCATGATCGCATTGGAGTCAAGGGTCAGCCACTGACCTGGTCCCTCCTGGAAAATATAGAATGAGAAAAATTACTGCAACAATACTTATTGAGTGATCAATATGCATTTTGGCAACTCTGTCTGGACCTAATTTGCTGTCATAACTTGTCATTTTTGTTTTTGTGCAAATGGCCAGTGGCATCAATCTTCTTATCTACTTCTTGATAAGTGAATTTCCTAAAATGTCAAACTATCTGTCTAGCATGCTAAATTACAACCTTCTAATATAAACCAGTGATGAATAGATCCCTACAACTCGGAACCAAAAAACTTCAGATATTTATTTTATTTGTGGTTCCTAACAGAAACTCTTGCTAAATTACCTTAAAATAAAAAAAAAATGTAAACTTTATCACCTTAGTGTCTCGTGTCATAGTAAATCAAAAACAGTTTTGTGTTCAAAGATCTTTAGAGTGATGAAATCAAAATGATGGACAAAAGAAAGTGCGTGGGAAACAGAACAGGTTATGACCAAAAGCACCACCTCATCGGTCAAAAGTGCTGTTGGCCCTGTTATGGCTTGGTGCCAGTGGAACAGGCTCAGCGGCTTTTACTGAAGATTCCTCAGGTGACTGGAGCGAAAGGATGAATGCAGATTCCAAATGCATCAAAACTAATTGGACATTATTTCATAATTAAAAAGGAAACTATTCAAAAATACAGCCAACTTTTCAAGCTAAGGAAGCATCTTTGATTGTTGTTTTCAATGCTGAAGTCCCAGTATGGTCACTGTTGTCTACCTCCAACATAAAAAAAACTGAACTGACAATGTGAAAAAATCTCTATGGGTATAATATATCCATAAATTATATTAAGCTCTACAGTTACTTTTTACCAAGTAGTTGGAGTTGCATTTTAATTAAGTCAAATCTGAGCAAATTATAGATGACACAAAATCACAAGAACATAATGGCCTTAATTAAAGCAACAACCAAAAACAAGGTGTGTATTTTCATAACCCATATCCTGATTTAAGAAATGTAATAACTGTATTTATTTTTTCACTCAAGCTGGGCTAGTAAGCATAGCCAATAAAGGTCTGAGTCAGAAAGATGAAGGTGGTGTACCTCATTGGACTGCCGTATGCTGCGCAGTGGGATCCATAAGGTGCCCACCATGGTGTCCCAGATCAGCCCCTTGTTCCACACCTCCACTGTGAGGCCCAGATCCAGGCGGTTTATTTCACTGTTTGGCAGAGTTGGTATGATAAGAAAAGGAGAAGCAAATATAAAAATGCAGAGGAATAAAAAAAGAGTTAAATATGGAATATTGTCATGAGCTGAGTGGAGGCCTGGGTTGTATACACAAGATTTTTAGCAAAAATACAGTCTATTCCATCAGGAGCTGAATTTAATCTGGTGATGGATATGCACCATGATTCAATCTGCTGAGGGAAATGAGTCATTCGGCATGAAGATGGAAAAGCACAGGTGACAGTCAACAAGGCTCCCGGCAAGATATAAGTGACTGCACAGACAGGACAACAACAGAAACTATCTATATTTATGTGTGACAAACAACAGTGAAAAGTGAACAACAGTGAAAACCTCTTATACAGCATACATACTGCACCTACTGTTAGGCCTAGCTAAGATTTGTAATGCTACTGCATATATGACTTGCAGGTCATCAGCTCATTATGCATCTCCCATTATTGAACAGTGACTCTCCTAGGTCGACTGGTTTAAATGAATAAAAAAATCTAATAATGACCATGGTTTTGATATAAAAGTGCTTCCTTGGGAGATGAAGAAGTAATCAGGCAATTCACTGGATGGTGTGCTGCTCCTTAAAGGGGAAAAGTAGAGGAAAACCCTTCTTTAAAGATATTCTTTAAGTTTAATTTAGCACTATGATTGTAGTAGATTATGCAAAAACAATGGGATTATAAAAAAAAAAGAGGTTTCATTTGTTGTGTTTGGGGGTTTTTCTGTTAGATTGATGTTCTGGAATTATAAGGTGTTAATGAAGCTTGAATGGGGATAAACTTTCATGACTAGATGTGTGAAAGCTGCTGGAGCAGTGCAAACAGCAGCAGACGTGTTATTTCGTCCCATCACTCTTGAGTAGAAGGGAGGTAGAATGGAAGGAAAAGAATGAAGGCAAAAAAAAAAACCTCTTTTGGGACATAAATGTCACAGTTGACTATGCTGCCCCTGAGTTGCATAACATCAGGGTGTTGAAGATATGACTCTTTAAATATATCAATACTAGATATACCATTTTATGTAATGTGTTAGACTTTTATAACTAATTCATTAGTTAACTAACCTGGAAGAATAATGGAAATATTATATTTAGTTTAGGTAGGGTTGCTACCTGGGTAGAGGCAGCACATATGACTTCCAATTGCTTGGTGTGAATGCACTGGACTGCTACCTGTGCTATTCATACATGGGTGGAATCGGACATCACACAGACTTTGTACTATGAAGCTGGCAGATTAAAGACTGCTTAATATTAGATGTTTGTATTCTCACATGCACCTGAGCCAGGTAATGTCTAGAAAAGTTCAGGACTGCCGTGTGTATGTGAAAACAGGTTTAGTTTCACTAGTTAGGAATGAAAAAATCTGTTCACATTAAAAAATATTTTATGGTAGCAAAACAATAGCTATGAGAAAGCAGTTTAATAAGCTCATGTATCTTTGCCTCTTAAAAGGTTGCCTCATTAAAATAAAATAAATGTCACAATACTACCCTTATTTCATGCATTCTTCTCTCTTCTCAAAGCTGGAACCCACATTATGACAATGCATCTCAAATATCTATAGCTTGGTTGGAGATTTGGCTGTGTTATAATAGTAGCTGCTAAAGTAGCCTCATGCCAGAGAAGTGTGAAAAGTTTGCCTCCTTCCAACTTCATTCCCTGATTTTTTTTTTCACTTCCAGGGCAAGAAGCACTCACAACATGAAGTCCTGCTCCCAGCATGGCTGACTGCCACGGACAGCAATGGTTGTGCTCTTAACATTCTGCACCTTCAGGGTCACGTATGTGTTGAATTTCTCTGTAAAAATTAACACATACAACCATCAGTCTTGATGTCCCCAGTGTGTTACATTAAACAGCTTGATTCAGTTCACCGATGACCTTCACCAGTCGGAACTCACCTTGTGGTCCATCAAGCTTGGCTTTCTTCACTGTGAACAAATTGAGAAAACAAACAGGAAATTAGCCTCTCAGTTTCTTTAAGAGATCACATTTCATGCTGAAAATGAACTCATCGAATTTACAACCTACAAAAGCGTCAGGCCTGTGCTTACAGTGTCATGTGAGGCTTCACCATACAGTCACTGCCTGTAGCTCATGTGGATCAAAGTATGGTTGCCTGGTGACTGACAGTAGTCTGGCATTTTATAGAGAAAGTGGGGGGTCTGGGACTAAACTTTGCTCTTTGGGCAGAATGCCAGGATCTCAATATGAAAGACTGCATTCAGCAGGAGACGTCAGGGTCTTGTTGGAGGGGCAGGAGATGGACAGTTTATACAGGAAAAAGTAAACGGTGATGCCAAGGAAGAGAATGACAACATACCCTGTCCTCTCTGAATGATGCATGTGTGTTTTCCTTCATGGCTGTCAAACAAAGGTTGATGGATGAAAGACTAAGCAGTGCTGCAGTTTATCGTTCATAATAGACAAGACTCTGCTGAGGTGCCACTGCCAGTTCCACCATGCAGGGTCCTCTGGAGGTACCAAAATGACTTTTAAAACCACAGTGACGTCAAAAGCTTATTCATTATTCATTTAGTCTTGCACCCTGCCGATTCCCATCATCCCCATGTTCAAGAGTGAAGTATTAATATTCAGCACACTGGTATTTAATCCCTGATGATTGCCTCTTTTCACTGATGTTACATTTAAAGAAAGAAATACAGGCAAGAGGCATAATTTAAAATCTATCTAATGAGAACTCAGCAACATGCACTTAAAATATTCTAAGCATGTGTGAATGGATGTAAAGAAGACTTTCTTTGTATTCTATGACCTACAGCCCAACAAAATAAAACAGAAGAGAAAAATAAATATTGTCTGTAATTCAATCAAAAAAAAAAAAAAAAAAAAAAAAAAAAAAAATTTTTTTTAATTTAAATAAAAAAAAAAAAAAAAAAAAGC
>VUQS01056458.1:0-20748 GCA_015108495.1 Heterochromis multidens | reverse complement strand
ACCCCCTTAGACTTTTATCTTTGGGGTCAGCTGAAGGCAATTGTCTATGGTGTGAAGATACGAGATGTGCAGCACCTGAAACAACGGATACTGGATGCCTGTGCTGGCATTTCTCCTGCGGTGTTGCTATCAGTGTGTGAAGAGTGGGAGAAGAGGGTTGCATTGACAATCCAACACAATGGGCAGCACATTGAACACATTTTATAAGTGGTCAGAAACTTGTAAATAACTCATGAAAGAATAAAGTTACGTTGGAACCAAGCACACCATTGTTTTTCTTGTGACATTACCAATAAGTTTGATGTGTCACATGGCCCTCTTCCTATTGAAAAAACAAAAGTTGTATCCAAGATGGCCGACTTCTAAATGGCCACCATGGTCACCACCCATCTTGGGGAGTTTGCCCCCTCACATATACTAATGTGCCACAAACAGGACTTTAATATCACCAACCATTCCCATGTTATTACGGTGTATCCATATAAATGGCCCACCCTGTAGATTAAATCTACATAGCTTTAGCTGCAGCATGTGGATAACATAGTGCCAGGAAAATGTTTTACCACATCAAAACACCAAAACTATATCATCAAAACTGTAAACATTTTTTTTTCTATTAATCCATAAATGTTTTTTTTTTTTCTCACATTTGCCCTATGATGCACTCAACTGCAATTTTTCACATTTGAACCTGTGCCCACTGGCTTGTAATAGCCGACTTGGATAGAGTGATTTAATCTGACTACAGGTCATAACTAAAAATATATGCCTTGATTGACTGCTTGGGGAAGGAAATGCAGTTGCATGGGGATGAAAGCAGTTTGGGGCTGTATTTACGATAAGAGATAATGGAGAGACCATTAGAAGGATAATAAACCATTGAGAGATAAACAGGAGGTGGAAATGACAGAGATATAGAGGAGGATATAACGAATGACACAGGCTGATTCATTTTGGATCAGTGAGTGGGAAAAAACATGAACTACATTAGGAATGTGAGGTTAAAGGGGAGGAAAAACTATTATCTAGTGGAATACTTGGATGATTGGTTGGTAACGTCTGTGAATCACACGCTGGTTCAAACAAAGTTATAACAGAAGGATGTCCACAGTTAGTATTGTTGTTTTTTCAGATAAAGAGAGTAAAAAAACTTGAGAGTCAAGGAAGGAAAATGTAACTTCTTGACTGGTCCTTTAATAAATAATGTTTGCATTTTTCCAAATTTTTCAGCATCAAGATAACAAAAAATGATAATACCCCTTTAATATAGACATTTGTGGAGTGGGGTTTTGTGGTAAAAATCTCTTTTAAACTTACCTACCTGCTCTGTTTACTGACTCTCACTCTCTGAGTGTCAACCTTTACACTTACACAGCGTTTCTCCTAATGTGTGATGATACACAGGTTAAAGAAATTTTAATACATTAACAGCTCTAAATATAAAATGGAATAAATAATGGTCAGGTCATGCTAGCTTTATTGAATTCTGAAAGTATAATGTATCAAAGACGTTAGAACAATTGCGACCTCCTCTGCCACCTATCTTTTTATGAACGAAAAGAGAAAATAATCTTTCATGTAGATTTATTTTTTCAGAACATTTCTAATATGCTCACTGATACGGAGACAGTCAGCAATAATTACTGTTATAATGTAACAGCATGGAGGAAGAATGTATGTCCTTACATTTATTTTACAGGTATCAAAGTTAGGTGTTTATAGTCTTCATGTAAGACAGCACTTGGTTAGCAAGCAGCAGTGATGGGATGATTTCTGATGTGTATTAGTTAGGCAGTAACAGTTGTATTATTTTACATAATAGTACACAGTCCATGAACTTACTGCACGCCAAATAAATAGCTTAACTGATTCATTCATTAAAAAAAAAATGTGTTGGTAATGCACTTGTCAAACATGAGCATGCACAAAAAAAAACATTGCATTACACTGTGTACAAAGCACTTTGTTTTCTTCCCCAAGCTAAATAAGTCAGTAAAATCAATCAGCGTCAGGTCTTTGATTCTGATCAGTTTGTACCGGTTAATGTTTACACCTGTATTGACAATATTTTTAGTGGTCCCAGAGTTTCAGAAGTTTACAACATTTATTATGTGTAAGACTGCCAGAGTAATTTACTAGAGGCCTCCCATTCAAACAACGACAACAATGAAGCATGAATAAATGTGATTGCTTACTGTGTGCTAATGTACTATTGAGGGTTGTTGGGGTGAGTTGGTGGATGGAAAGGGTCCAGATGTAACTAAATATGTATTTGGATAAGGGCTGAATAAATTAAACTGAACAAAGCATCCAATTATTATTAACAATGCATTCCTGAGACAGTTTTGCATACAAGCATTGTTATCTGAATAACAAAGCTAGATGGTTTTTCACATTCCCTCATTTCTCTACAACTAGAGTTGCAGCAGTGCAGGATTTCTGAACAGTGAAATACTAATTTAATTATATTGCTTTAGTAGCATCAAATACTACATACTACTATATTTTTTAAATTTAGACTGAACTATAACAAAAATGGTTTTTCCAGGGATATTAGACTGCAGTACTTCAGTCAAAGACTTTGACAAACACAGAGTATTGTAGCTCAGATTGTCTTTCTAACCTAAATGTAAGATGAAAAACAAAACATTTCAGGACTTCATGTGTTTCTTTTCTTTAGTGGTAACTGACTTTTCAGCTTGCTCTTGAAAGCTCTTAAAGAAGGAAGAGAAAATACAGGAACAGAGGAAAAATCAAAACAGATTAATGTGGATGAAAGAACAGAGCTTCAGGTATAAGGCAACAGAAATTGCAGAAGAAAATGAAATGGAAAAGAAACAGAAGCAAGAATCAGAGGAGACAACAGGCTTTGTCATCTCGAGCGAAGGCTCTTGTGTCACTGTCGTGACCAAGCGAGCAAGAGGAAACGTGAAGGGTAATAGTGCTAGGAACATAGCAGCCTCTGGCAAACATTATGAAAAGGTCAGACTTGATGGAGGTGTGACACAACACTCGAAACATGGGGGAGAGATTAAGTTAGAGAAAGTCAAATTCATAAAAAATGCATTAAAATCAGGCTGGAATAGATCAAGAGAGACAGTGTGAAAAAAGCTAAGAGGAGAGCACATGAAAAAAATCAAGCAAATAATTAATATAAAGAGCAGAGTTTTACTGGCAGGAGCTGGTTGTCAATCACTTCATGCCAGCTCCAGAGTTTCATGTTCCCAAAGGATGTTTGCTTTGGAGCAGCCTACAAAAGCACGCCTCGGCCTTCATGCTGCAAAACACTTCAAAAGAAGAGAACACCTCTCTGTCCGGAGTCAAATAGTGTTTAATTGCACTCTGTTATCTCAGATAAAAGACTCCTATACATCTCTGAGCCCTTTAGTGTTTGGGTGAATTATTGTTGTGTGATTTTGTTTGCGATTTTAGCAAATCACAAATAATAGCACAGTGAAAGGCCTTGTGTGTTTCAAGACTAATGGTTTCTAAATTAAAGATCAAAACATCTAAAACCCACATGAAGGCTTGAGAGAAAATGTGATTAACCCAACTTCTATATTCATCAAACTTCTGCTTTTAGTGTTTCTCGTGTTGATATTTCTATTCACAGAATTTCAAATAGTGCATTTTAAGTAACAAGGTAGTATGGATTCATGCACTCAAAAAATATTTATGCTCAAAATGTTGACTTTAAGTAATTTGATTACATGTAAAATGTTAAATTTAATGGAATCTGGTCAAATGAAAGTTACTTGATTATATAGATTCAGTTTATACCAAGCATAACTTCCATTAATTATTTGAATAAATAAACCTTTGATTTTATATATTTCAGTTGCATTTTACTCAAAATTATTGCTTCATGTTTCTGAGGGCAAAGAATAATTTTTTGAGTATGTAAACATTTGCAAACATAAACACCCATAAAATACTGTCACAGTAAAATATTTCATGACATTCCTCAAAGGATTTTTTATATACTACTTGGTTATATGTATGTAGTATGGTTAAACCTTGTCTGGTTCATTAATTCTTGTCATGTATAAAGTAAATAGCAGCATTTAGAAAAAAGTAACAACTGTGTAATAAAAAACCCCCAAAACTTACAGATGTTATATGAAGGACACTGGAGGATGGAGTGGGACACATATAGTAGGCGGAGAAACAAGGAATGAACAAGATCCTTGACAATGACCTTTTCGTGCTTTTTATACGCACATACAAGCCTATAATTTTGTGTCTGCAACCTTTGCTGTAAATCAGTGCTGAAAGCCCTCATCAGACTTCACTTTAAGAGGATTCTTACATTGTGATCCATAACAGGGAAACGACTGTAATTATGTCTGCTGGGACGAGCTGCCAAAGGTGGCAGTTTCTAATAAATACATTAATCTGGAAATGAATTACACTGTACAATGTACGATTAAAAAAACTGACATTTTTAAACAACTCTTTCTCTAAAACAAAAAAACCCCCCAAAAACCCACACACTATGATTAATTTAAATTACCAGTCATAATCCACTGATCAAATCTTTGTTCTTTAATATGACAGATGTGAACGTGTGAGGTTGAACGTTACATGCCATTACAAAGAGAGAGGCAAGGTGGGAGGGCAGAGATAGAGATCAGCAAATGAGATGAGTAAACATAGAGACATGTTAGCAATCAGGCTGCCATTGTGCAAAATCCAACCCAACAATTTTCTGTGTTGATATTCCTGCTAGCCAGTTGATTTCATTGTCTGTGAATGAATGAAAGAGCATGTTTGTTTGTGCAAGTCAGAGACTCCACATGCAATCACATTTGCACATGCAGAGATTGTAAATGTGAAAATAACCTTGCACTCTTAGTGAACTTTTCATTTCTAGAGCAAGAGTAAGAGTTTTTTACATATAATTGAATGTCTATTACAGCATTTGACAAACAAGCTCACTCAGTGCTGATTAAGGACATCAGGCAAATCTCTCTGTATTTCACAGAATTTCAAAGTTTTTAATCTGTTTTTCTGCGGATCCTCAGATTGGTGCAGTGGGAGTGCGTTTTATGTTAACCAGCAATAAATGGTTTGCCAAAGCTGAAGAGCGGAGCAACCGTAGCAACAGAGGGAGAGTGGGCTACAGCAACGAGGGTTGTGTTTGAAATCACTCACTGCTCCCTATTCCTCTGTTTAGTGTGTTTTGTGTAGAGAACTATATAATGAGGTGATGGACAAAATAAATAAATAAAAAAAACCCACTTTTACTGAGTGTATCATCCTAAATAAATAATAAACATACTATGTAGCAGTTTATAATTTGGTACAATGGCTGGATAGTGACCATCTGTTCTACACTGCTTTTGGCAAGACTTTGTGCTTTATACTATACCCTACATAGGTGATAATAATAATAATCAGTATACACTATACATGATGCTTCAGGTAAAAAAGGAGACAATCCAAAAAAACGTGATAGACAGTGAAGACAAGCAAGGATTAAACATGGATGGATTTTTTTGTGGAATTTCTTTGTTAAAGGCAAACATAATAATTCAGCAGTATTTATGTAATTTTTCTCATTGGATGATGGGGAGACAAACATTGTGCAGTGCTGCAGACGCCCATATTTGCTTTATGAGTGGGTCTTATCAGTCTCTATGAAGTAAGCCAAAGCATTATAGCTAGGGTCACATACCTTTTGTGCTCCCATCCTACTGCCACGGCTCCCTCACTGTAATAGACTTTCAAGTATTTGTGTTGTTTTAGTCCCTGTTATATTTGTGGGTTTTGTTGTGTTTCTTTGTGCTTTTAGTTTGTGTGTTTCCCTGTCTCTATCACCATTTTTAGTGTTAGTCTTCATGTCTCAGTGTTAGTTATTTGCCTTTTGTTACTTCCTGTTTTACTTTAAAGTTGTTCTAGTTTTCTCTTCTGCTCTTTTCGGTGCCTCACCCTCATTAGTTTCATCTCTGTTTGTTTTCTGTCTTGTTCCCACCTGTGTCTAAAGACCAGTTTCCCTTGTGTATGCATATATATAGTCCCGTCTTCCCCTTTTGTCTTTGTGAGTTCTTGTGTTGTGCTCCTGCTCTTCGTGCTTGGTTTTTGCATTTTTTCTGTTTTGTGTTCCTTTTTGGACTTTGCAACAGTAGAATAAAACCTCGTCCTTTTTGCTCCCTTTGTCTGGATCCCTGTCCTGCATTTGGACCCTTTATCCTGATCCCTGACAGTGCTTAGACAGTGCTTTCAGTACTACTCTAATATGTATTTACTCCACAACATCTGTCATTCTATGTTTTCCACCACTTTGACTTTCTTATACTCTGTGACAATATCGATCATAATCAGTCTAACCATAGACCCACCTCCTTAACTATAACTACTACTTGGATACCATTAACCCTAATCCTGACCTCAAAAAATGTTTAAAAAAAATTAAGATGTAATAATTTACATTATTGTGACCTGGTGTTTGTCCCCTTGAGGAAGCCAAGTCCCCATAATATGACTACTAGTATTTGAACACATTCAGGTCCCCACAGCATACAGTAAGCATTACCTCAACCACACAAATGCTTGACTTAAATAAATGAACAGAGCTGACAGCAGAACAGAAGCCACTATTGAAGATTGATGTCGTGGGTGGGGTGGCTTATTGTTTTCCTTCTTCTGTTAATGTTGGCTTGCATCTAATTTGATATCTAATTATTTGCAAGGTGTCATGGCTAGTCTTTGATGCCAGGCGTGGTTGTGAAAAATCGCTGTGGCGATGAGGGGAAGTTCTTAATAGTCTCTTATCAGAGTGGAGTTTTGCATGTTTGATGTAAATCTACAGTCAGAGGGAGAAGAGTGGAGGCTGAGAGAGACAGATGAAATGTGATGCAATAAAAGAGATTAAAAAAAGTCCCCAGAGAGTTACCAAAGCCTACAATGTGACTAAAGCTTAAAGTAGATACCCAAAGAAAAGAAAAAAGTGAAAACAGAGAAAACCAAGGCTGGAGAGGCTGAGCACAAAAGGATGAGCACACGAAACTCAAAGTGATCTGAATCAGCAGATCAGATCACTTTCTTTAAAATTGTGAGATAAGGCATTGGCCTTGGAACTGCACTTCTCAAGTGAGCTTCTAGTAAATGATATCATCTTAAACATGACAAGAATATACCATATCTGCACATAAATTTTAGAACATAGTTGAGTATAAGTAAAATGAATAGCAAAAAGCTTTTGACTTCATCATATCAGACTCACATCAAGTTGTCAGCATGAGTAACAATTGTTGCTTTTCTCTTCCCTCATTTTCCAGAAATCTGCTGGATAAAGACACATTCTCAAAGTCAGATCCAAGTGAGTATTTTTTATAAAGACTGTGCTTCTCGTATTTCTGGTACTTCATCATTTTTAAATGCTGCCGTTGAATGGTTCTAGTTGTGCCTTCTCTTCTTCTCCTCTGTGTGTTTTTTGTCGATATGTTGCCTTGTAATTTGGGAAATCTTTGTTTTCCCTCAGTGTGCCGTGGCTGTTTGTTCACTGTACTGGATCTAAAACCCTCACATTGATTTCCCATTTGGAATTTGCCTCCATTTTTCTATTTCTCACCCTCTTTTCTCTCTCTCTCTCTCTCTCTCTCTCTCTCTGGCTCTTGTTTTTTCTTTCTTTCACAAAATTTCCTCTTTTTATGTCCCTGTCTGGTACTTTTTTCACAGTGTGCGTGCTCTATACACAAGGTGTTGAAACCAAACAGTGGAGAGAGGTGAGTGTACACACGAACATGCACACACAAATAAAAAAAAAAAACTTACAGTATGTCCAATTAAGTTCTTGCTATGCTCTCTGTGTGCACAGGGGTGGAGTGGTGGCACTCCAGTTAAGATATTCAGTTCTTTGTTTTTTTTACCCTCTTTTCACTGTGAGTGTTTTTTGACAATTCATTAAACTTGTTCAAGCATCAGTCGTCTGAAAATGCCAAAGAAATATTCCCTAATTGGAGACTTCAACCAACAACAAAAACCCTCACACCATAATGATCAATATGCTGACATTTTGGGGACTAAGCAGCACACTGGAGCTTCATTAATCCACTTCTTAGTGTACCTTTTTGGGTTTATGCAGCATTACCATCAGCTCTCTACTTGTCATCTCACCATTCTGTCTGTTTGTCCAGTTAATGAAACCTAATTATTTGGATTGCAGGTAGAATTAAATCTAGCAAACCACTTAATGATACAAAATAAATATGTGAAATGAACTGAGGCAGTGTTAAATAAAATATTAAAGCTGAACTCTGTACCTTCATGTTCCTGTCTTTGCAAATAGTGATAAGTAGCAGAAATAACATCCGAACATTTATTATGGAAGACTGACTTAAACAAGCTAGTGCAAAAATTGTCAAATGTGGCAGATAATGAAGATATTAATAATATTAATTTAATTTCAAAAGGATGTAGCTGACAATATTCGGCATGTTTCCTGTTGTTAGGATCAACAGTGAGTAGATGAAAGTACAGTTTGTATAGTCTTAGACTGATGTCTAAGACTGATGCAATAAATACTGACTGTGAGACCACATCCAAGTATGTACAGTATACTATTTATGATCTAAGCCTGCAAAAAGATTGACACTAAAGATTGATTGTTCCATCAATAGGAACCACTGGTTGACAATTTATATATATTCTTTATTTATCCAGGTAAAAAGTGTAATTGCAATTAAAAATCTATTTTTTGAGAGAGGCCAAAGGGGTGGCAGAAATTGCAACAACTATAAGCATAAGTAAAGTACAGTACAGGTCACACTGAACAAGAGAATATTTTCTCTTTTAAAATGGACTTAAACTCACTCATGATAACCAGTTCTGACAATTTCAGTCAGAACTGGACAGATTTTTATAACCAAATTTGAGCTGGCATACTGGACTTCTCTGAGAAGTCATAAATTAATCAAGCGTAATATTCAAACCAGTGACACTAATTTTTCTGTTCAGGAATGCAAGTAGATAACTGTAATTTGGCATCTTAATCAAAAAATAATAATGTACTTTACTATTTTTTCAACAGTGAATTTGAAAATTCATGGAGAACAACAATAATTATATTTTAGCATTAAAAATATCTTTTTGATTAACGAGCATGTGCATACTGGTGGATTAATCATTACAGAAACATAAAAAATTATTTTGGGAATCACCAATACTGTTAATTTAGGGCAGCTGTGGAATAAACCTTACACTGGGTGGTTGCCTAATAAATTTGTTAAGCACTGTATATGCACATATATGAAAATTATACAGTATCGCTAGCCTCATGCTTTACTGTAAAGCACAGCAAGTATGCTGTAATTGAGAATACATGTTTGGGTTTCAATAAATTATAGTCATTAGAAAATCAAAGGTGAGGTTTCTCATAAAAATTGATCTCCTTTTTGTCCAAAACTTGCAAAGATAAATAAAGTTCAACACTAGATAGATACAAACAGGCAGCAAAAATATTACACTCCATCAAGACAGCTATGAGCACAGTTTGATAGATTCTTTATCAAACAGTGCACATTGTCCATCCATCCAAATGGCCACACATATTTTTAATACATTATCATTTAATGTAATTTATATCTTTATATGGTACATCACTGTTTTATTTATACCCTCATCTACCCTCTTATGTTTACTCACTCCCAACAGATGGCTGTGTACTGTGGACAGCTCTGTTCTCTGGGTGTGATAATGTGTATGCGTATGTGTAAATCCTTATTGCATATGCATTTGCATATGTAAAGGTCCCTTTGCCATTATATTCTCCATCATACTTCCTCAAAAGGCACTTTGTTTTTCTAGTTTGATTGCCTTCTAATCCAATCAAGTACACAAAACTTAATTAATATAATGAGCATTTCACTTCAGTTTATTTTCAGTTCAAATTGTACTTCATCTTCTCCTGTTCAACAGGAAATATTTAAATCAGCCCTCTCCTTCCGGACACGAACCGTCACATCCATAATCATATTGTTCAGTTGTATCTGTTAAAGCGGCTCCAGGTGATGCTGTGTGAGCGACACTGAACGCCTCAGATTGAACAAGCAAACCTAAAACAGGTGACTCACCAGGGAACGCTAAATAACACTTTCTGACAGGACCCTCTAGCACACCGGTGGGGTCACATTTGACGATTATTTCCATCTCCTCCAGTATTTGTTGCAGTTACAGTTAATTCTTGATGAAGAGTATGCCCATCACTTTATACACAAGACTAGTACATAGATAAGTTATGTGTGGACTTCATTCTCTTTGTTGCACACTCATTATCCTCTAAAGTAAATTAAAGTGCTCTGGATTTAGTTGTAGGATATTTTTAGGTTGATTTTGTGCTTGAGATGTTTCAAAGCTTTTTAATGCTCTGATAAAAACGGGCGTGACCTTCAATAATGTCTCCCCATCCAAAACAATGGAGAAAATAAACCTGGATATGGACTCTAATATCCAAGACCAAGTCTGAAAAGGTCATAGGAGATGTTTACCAGGCACAAACATACTGTTTGAAGTATTATTGACTAATACAGCCCAAATTGAGAGCACTCTTGGAAATACACCTCTTCCTGGAAACGCTGTGTAAGTGTACCTTGGGTAATTAGACTGTATACCAGAAAAACACAGCTGCAAAAATTCTCAGCCCTGACTTCACTGAGTTTCCCGAGTCCATCTACACAAACACAATCAGATTAAGGACACTCATGAATCATTTGCCTCTCTTTACAATACAACACAAGAGAAGACCTAATGAACGAGAAAGGGAAAGATCAATAAAGTTCTGTAATCTTGTCACTGAATTACATCAAATTATTATTAGGTTGATTAGATGAACACACGGTGCAGTCCTAAAGTTATAAAACTCTCCATAAAAATGCAAAAACCATACCTCATTTAAATCCAATCGATTTCCCATTCAAGGTTATTTCCTTGTGTACTTTTGGTCCACTTACAATGTGGGTGCTATTTTTAGATCACTCTCTGGAAGTCTCATTCTTATTTTCAAGTGGACCTTAAAACCTTAAAGTTGCACAGAGGCCAAATTTAAATGGTATTTTTTAAATTTTCACAGGTGGAGTTGCTGAACTGAATGATTGCCCTTATGTGCACTACATACATACAACGAAGGGCTGTTGGATATATAAACCCATAGCACATAACAATGGAGGTGCAAAGTGATTGAACGATCACTGTATTCTGTGAGCCAGAGAGAGAACAACTTATGGAGATTGACACAGTTGCTGTTTTCTATTATTTTTTTCCACCGTCTGACATTATCTGCTACTACGTGCTATGTGAACGGTGTGTGTGTGTTGGTGCACGTGCTTGTTTCTGTGTGTATATATTTTAGAATTTGTTTGATGCGCACACATATACAGACTTCACACAATCACAGCTCTAGCTCGAAGCTCTAACAAACCTTGGGAGTTGTTTTCCCATGAAGCAATGCAACACTTATCGTGGAAGAAATGGTTTTCAGCTGCTTGCTTTGCTGTTCCTCCCTAAACTCTCTATCAGTCCTGGGGAGCTGCTCAGTACTCTTTGTGTTTCTATGCCTTTTCTCTGTCTTGGGGATTTTTTTAATCTCACCCCAATGCTTTTCACTGAAGGCCAAAACAGACAGAAAGCTATCTCACACTAATTCACACTACTGACTCCACCATGCTCATTATATGAGCCCTGTGTTACTGTCTACTGAACATGCTACAAAGTACAGAAAAAGAACTACAGTACATTCTGATGGCAACAATCCCCACTGGCAGTTTGTGTATGTGCTCTGGAGGAAAAAAAATAAAATCTTAACCATGTTTGGGACAGAAACACCAAAAAAGATAATAAAGGATTATACATGTCTTATTATTGTTCTCCTTTGCTCAGTTCTTAATTTAAAGCCATGCTCACTCGCAGTGACTGTTTTAGGGACATTTTCACATTTCAACATGAGACACTGCAGGTCTCTACATTAGCTGCTGCCCAAAGAGTTCAGATTGCCATACGTATATGCGTGCGAGCTGTTGTGTGTCTGTGTGTGTAAATGTCGAGGGTGCAGGTCAGGGACTTCATGCCAGATTCTCATTAGCCAGCTCCAGCAGCCCAGCAGTATCTAATGAACTCTGCTGCACGGTATTGTCTCTTGCACTCAGCTGGGAAATCACGTATGGTGCTCATTTTTGCAATCTCCCGCCTCTTTACTAACATGTGCTCACAACCTCATCAGCAGCTCATGGTGCTTTAGAAACTCTGGGCGGAACACAGACTCAATATCAGTCCTTCCCTACTATTTTTAGAAAGAGGGATTCAACAGTGGTGCAGTATCACTGAAGAGTAAGGCTTTCTATCAGTGCAAAGTCACTCACTTACAGAAGCTGCATTCCACGTTATGGGAAGACTAATCTTTGCAAACAGATTCTGTTTACCTGTATGAATAGTTCGACAGACTGGCCGGTGGGTTATGAGATTGTGAAAAACAAGATTGACTCTATTACGAATCACTTACTTAACTGATGAAATCCTGAAATGGGCATAGCAGATTAGCTTAAGCTATGAATGGCGTGTGGGATTGGTTGAAGCTACATAGTTGTCCCTATACAAATAAACACTTGCAAACTGTCGGATAAAAATAAGAGGGTTTGCAAACACATTCTTATTCCCAACTCATCACTGACACCTGGTTGGAACATGCTTCTTGTCACATTTTAATGCACCCGGTAACTCTTTATGATAATGATATACAGAAACCCCAACAATCAGACGATCCCCTATGAGCAAGCACTTGGCGACAGTAGGAAGGAAAAAGTCCCTTTTAACAGGAAGAAACCTCACCTAAACATTACCTACACATTACAGGGCAAACATCTCTCTGCTATGATGCTGATGACACCAGCAGAGCATATTTTCCCTCTGCTTCATGGTGTCTATTTCAGAGGCTGATAGAACTGAAACATTACACTAAAGGGGTATCCAGTTTGTTTATATGCGATTCCCATAGATTCTGAAGTGTCATGAGTAATGCTGCTCATTAGAAATCAATTAATGCCTGTTCTTTGTTATAATATAAGGATGAAATGAAAATGAAACCTATCACAGAAGGTGTGGCTTTAATAGATGCAGTGATTTAGTTGTATTTTATTTAGAAATAATGTTTTTGGTTTTTTTTTTTTCTGAGAAACAATCAAGCCTGGATTACAAAACTGGCAAAAGGGCAACTATCCCTACAAGCCCAGAGCATGCTCACATGGTTCATATTCAGAAATTTACAAGTAAGATCTGAGTTGTCATTAGTGCCATTTGTGCTTGTGAAAACTAGTCTTCTGAAGTTCTGGTGGTGTTACCAACAAATAACTATGACTAAGCTGAGATGTTCAACCCAAACAGCAAACAGTTTATAGCTGTGCTGACAGGCCACCATTAAATGTGACATCAAAAACCTCCAGTCATGCACAGAGGAGAGTCAGACCTAATATAAATGGGGAATATGGTGCAATCTTCAGTGTGTGCTTTCTTGAATTCATTTTGAGGTAATTTCATCCTTGTGTAAACTGCTCTCATCAGACTGCATTGTTTTTGTGTTGGTGCAAACACCAGCAGTGTTCATATAAACTTTAAGTATAAAACTGATGAATGAGATAATATGTACTTAAAACCAGCAGTGTTCATATAAACTTTAAGTATAAAACTGATGAATGAGATAATATGTACTTAAAACTTCACTTTTCATTTTGATAGATAATTTTATTAAATATAAATCTGCGGGGGTTTAACTGATTTAACTGATTTAACTGCATTTAGACATGTAGACATAGTCAGGACGACCTCCTGAGGTTTAAATTGAGGTTCTGAATGGGGAAAAAAGATGACTGAAATGACCTTGAACATGGTATGGTTGTTGGTGCCAGGCGGGCTGGTCTGAGTATTTCAGAAACTGCTGCTCTACTGGGATTTTCCCACACAACCATCTCTAGGGTTTACAGAGGATGGTCCAAGAAAAAGAAAATATCCAGTGAGCAGCAGATCTCTGGGTGAAAATGCCTTGTTGATGTCAGAGGTCAGAGGAGAATGGCTAGACAGGAAGGCAATGGCAATTCAAATAAACACTTGCTACAAGCAAGGTATTGAGAAGAACGTCTCTGAATGCACAACAAGTCGAACCTTGAAGCAGATGGGCTACAGCAGCAGAAGACCACACCTGGTGACACTCCTGTCAGCTAAGAACAGGAAACTGAGACTACATTTTGTAAGGGCTTACCAAAATTGGACAACAGAAGACTGGAAAAATGTTGCCTTGTCTGATGAGTCTCGGTTTCTGCTTCGACATTCAGATGGTAGGGTCAGATGGTGTAAACAACATGAAAGCATGGATCCATCCTACCTTGCATCAATAGTTCAGGCTGCTACTGGTGTCGTAAAGGTGTGGGGGATATTTTTTTGGTACACTTTGGGCCCATCAGAATCAAATGAGCATCATATAATGCCACCCTTGACTTGAGTATTGGAGTCACATCCATTCCTTTATGACCACAGTGTTCCCATCTTCCAATGACTGCTTCCATCAGAATAACGCACCATATCACAAAGTTCAAACTGTCTCAAACAGGTTTCTTGAACATGACAATGAATTCACTGTACTCAGATGGCCTCCACAGTCACGAGATCTCAATCCAATAGAGCACATTTGGGATGTGGTGGAACGGGGAGATTAGCATCATTGTTGAGCAGCTGACAAATCTGCAGCAACTGTTCAATGCTATCATATCAATATGGACCAAAATCTCTAAGGAATGTTTCCAGCACCTTGTTGAATCTGCGCCACCAAAAATTAAGACAGTTCTGAAGGCAACTACTAGCAAAGTATACCTAATAAAGTGGCCTTAAGTGTCTCGTGTGAAACTTCTAATCAGTTTTTTTCTTCTTTACTGTATATACATGTGGACTTTCTGGGTCTTTGCCAGCTTTTCTCTGGCATATTTCCTTGCATTTACACTTTGGGAGTGAGAATCCCACTATGTAGGAAGCTCTAATCACTGCTTTTCTTTCTCCCTTCTGCTCACTCCTTTTCAGTCCAGAGCTCCCACTCCAATAGTATCCATTTTCCCTTTCCTTCAGATGTTTTTATTCCTTTCCCCTTTTTCCTTATATGTCTGCCCATGCATTTTCTCTGCTCACACATTTTCCCCACGTCTTACATTTTCTTTTTCTTTCTGTGAGGTTGATGTATGAGCTAACCTGCTGTAATTAATACAGGAGAGGGGTGAAGATCAAGCAACCAGGAAACACACTCTTGATTTCATTTGCACAGCAGAACCATGTGAAAGCACCTCCATTAATCAGGCCTCTGTGAATGTGTGTATACGCTTAAGTAATAAGCCTAGGAAAGAGATGAAAAGGAAGAAAAAAGTCAAAGTGCAAGCAGACAACTCTACTAACTGTATATTTGTTTTTTAAACTGTGTTTCATTGTCTTGCTTCTTCTTTCGTCATTCTCTTCTCCTGACCTCCATCTGTCTTTCTCCTCCTACAGTTTGGCAGAACAGAGGTGATAGACAACACTCTAAACCCCGACTTTGTTAGAAAGTACATCTTGGATTACTTTTTTGAGGAGAAGCAGAACCTTCGCTTTGACTTGTGAGTGATGTTTATTTTTCATTACTGCACTTTCTTTTCTACCCTGTCTGCCATCACAGCTAGTTTAATTAAGAAACTGACCATTTGCTATACTTGACCAGCAAACTCATCAACCCTGACTAGGTACAGCAAAACTATACTCTCTCACCCTGTCAAAATATGCATGGGGGTCTAAACATTACTTTGAAGTGACATGTCCTTTGCTTTATTTTATTTTTTAAATTTAATTATTTACATTTATTTACTCCTCATAACAAGTAATCTCAGTGTTCTTGACATCATAAGGTAAGCCTTATAAGAGAAAACAAGCAATTCTCTTTGAGCAGTGCCATAACAGGGGTGAGAAACAAAACCCCAGGAAGAAACCTGATACAGAAGGTATCTGTCTAGACCTACTGGGGTGAGGGGAAACCAAAGAGAGAAAAGAAAAGAACAGAGAAACAAGAAAAAAAATATAATAAACACTTGACATGTCGTTGGGGCCAGCAACTTCAGGCCAGGATCATGTAGATCTGGAGCCAAACTTAAAAAGAGAGAGAGGACAGAGAGGAAAATGCACAACCTGCAGAAGAGAAAAGAAACAAAATTAATGACATGAATACGGTTACATGAATGCATAGAGAAGGGAGAAAGGAGAGAAGAGATGTGGTCTGTGCATGATGGGAGGTCCACCAGCAGCCTGGGCCTATAGCAATATAACTAAAGGATTGAAATGTGATCTCTCTTGCTAGTTCATATCTATAGTGCAGCATCTTGGAGAGGCTTTCAGAGAGCTATTGGGATATCCTGATAATGAAGAATTACAACAGTTGATCCCAGAAGTACCTAATGAATGGAATAGTTTTAGCATCAGTCTAAGAAGGCATGTTTGTAATTTTAATAATGTTGCACTGCTCAAGGAAGGCAGTCCTACAGATTTGTTTAAATGCATGAGTTGAAGGACATATCCTAGTCTGTGGTAACAGCAGTACTAGAGACCAAGGTAACAGAGTAAGTATCTGATTAGACACTTAGACACAGTTTTTGTCTTAATTCAGAATCAGAAAATTACTAATCATCAAGGTGTTTATTTCTTTCTTTATAATTTGTGGCATCGGGCTTCATAGATGGCTATCATCCATTGCAATAGAAATATATGCAATGTCTTCTAACATACATGCATAAGGTATAAAATCTTGTAGAACCTCTTAAATTACTTTTGGAAGACTTATCAACAAACTAGAATCCATCTGATAAATATGACCAGCACAGTGCTCTTCCTTTGATGCCAAAGCACAAAATGATATGATCAGTGGTGTCAAATGCAACACTGAGATCCAGCATGATAGCTATAGAGAAGGGTCCACTGTGTGAAGATATGAGAAGATGGTGGATGCTTTTGCCAGTGCTGCCTCTGAACTAGCATACTCTCTAAATGCTGAATGAAACATCTAAAAATGAAACCATTATTGTATACCTGTTCACAGAACCGATCTAATAAAAATAATAAATCAAATGAATATAAATAATAATAAATAAAAGGAGCAGTAGGCTGTAATTGGCCAAAATGCCCTTAATCAAGGCTTTTCAATTAGACATTTAATGACAGCAATCTTAAATTTGTTAATAAAGATAAATTGATCATATTTTGGTATAAAGACATGTTAATAGAGAGCAATGGTTAGGAAGAAGCAACTGTTGAAGTTATTTTTCCACAAGAGAGATGCAGTCTAAATATAAATATAAATCTAATCTTACAAGCATTTCTAAAGCTGCTCTCCTTGAAAGTTTTTTTAAAATGGGTATGATAATGATAATATGATATTGTAATATGTTGTAATATTGTAATATGTGCTTTTAACCTAGAATGTCTGCATTTAAGAATTGTTCCAAAGAGCCAGGCCCCTATCATTCATTGTTTTTTAAGTTTTTGAGGTGGGGTAACATTATTCAGTGCATGCAGTGAAGCTGCAGTGATTTGGTGCAATGCACATTAATTAAACACAACAACTCTGCTTTATTTACAAATACCATTATTACCTGGGAAGAAGTTCTAAATTAAAATAATTGAATTTTTATTGAATTTTATTTTTTTCTGTGACACTGTCCACAGGCTCCATTTAGGTAACAAAACAAAAGAACAACACTCATGTAACAGAATATTTTTACTCTTTACTTTTTCTTTCCTCAAAGATTTCTCAGTGCTACTAATCAAGTTTTCTTAAAAATAACATTATCATTCTTCCATTCAGGTTGTGATGTTGACCAGCTTGTGTGGTTTGATGCTTTTAATGATTTGGACACAAGGAACGCCTCCTCAGATTTTAGTGCATTTAGTTTGTTTAACTTTTTCATGAATGCAACTAATTTAAATTTGAAATCGCACATTTTGTCAGATCTCTTCGAACAGAATGACCCTTAGTACAAACCGACTTGCTATCCTCCGAAACTGTGCCACCATACACTGTCAAAAGCTGCAATTTTAATTATTTTAGTAGTAAAACACATAGACTGTGCAGCTTACCAAGAAGAAGTCTTGTGTGCTTTTTATTCAACATATTACTCAGTAATTGTATTTGATTTATCTCCAGGCAAACAGGATCCATTGTTTCATCACATGTTTAATCTTGGGACATCACATATGTCCCATTTCCCTTTCATTGCTTTATATTCACATGCAAATCAGATCAGGTCTACCTCTCAGGTCTTGTTGTCTATAGTCAAACCCCTTTCCAGTTACTCAGCACCACAAATAATAAAATCTGAAAAGACACTAAGATCTGGGTTCTTTTTATCTCTCCTCATTCTGAATTTACACATATGATTAACTTTGTCCACTCACCTTACTAAACACTGCAGTTTTCAGTGCAGCACATTTAAATATGATCTTATTTTGTTTTCTTCTTTTACCCTTTTTCCTCTGTTTTGTTTCTTTGTAAGCCATACCCTGCACAAATTAAAATCACTCTCTTCCGCTTCCTTTCTTTCTTAAACAAAACAAAAACAAGTAAAGATTTTCATCTGAAATCTTTCCTGTAAGATCTTATCAGTCAGTTGTCTCCATTTTAGTTCTGAAGTATAAAATCAGGCTTCTGTTTTCATTTTGTTTTCTTTCAGGTATGATGTTGACTCCAAAAGTCCTGATCTGTCCAAACATGTGAGTACTTATAGCTATTTTAAACCTTGAACCACAGATAAATGGAGACCAGTCTTTGGTAAAATCTGAATTACTGGCTTGAATTGCTCTTGAAAAACATTCCCTCTCCCAAAAACATTTGAATAGGATGTTTTACAAGATTTTAAATAGCACAAACTCCTTTTATCAGTGGTCTAATGTTGCTCGTTTTAATTGCTTGTTTTAATTAGGTTGTCGCCTGCTGCATGTTTTCAAGGTGGAATAAAGCAAACCCCTTCTATTGCCTGACCATATATGTATCCAAATACAGAGTTTTTATTTTTTTTCTCTTTTATTCACAGTGCTGTTGTCTTTAGATGTGCAGTTATATACTGTACTTATATATATACTTACTCATATATTGTACTTGACATTGTTATATTAATGTACAATTTATATATCTAAGTGATCAAGAATTGAGTCTTTCACAGTCTTTTTTTATTGGTTTTACTGGCACTATAGTAATGGATACTATGTAACACCATGATATACCCTCATGTAGAAAAACGATTACGTAATGCTTTTAACCATTAGTTTCCATTTAAAGCAATGCATTACATTATTTTGTTCTTAATTATTTTGTTGTACTGGAAAAAACACATCATTTTTACTCATGACTGGAAACTATGGTAACAGAAAGCATTGAAAATGTCAAAATAATCAGTGTGGGTGATTATTTGATGTATTTGGATAAGTGAGGTTTGCATTTTTCCTGTTCCTCTGCTGTGGTTTGGGTTGTAGTTCTGGCACAGCATGTTGTCTTCTCTCTGCTCGCACTTCACCATTTTGAACAGTGTCAGGAGTGCTAGGTATTTGATATGGTGTTGTGTGCTGGTATATGATGTGCTCTGTTGTTATTGTTGTTGTTGTTGTTGTTGTTGTTGCTGCTGCCGCCCAACTTTTCTGGAAGCCCGCAGAACTCAACGTAGGTCCCAGCATCTCTCTCACTTCTAACACTGCATGGCTGCTGTTTCACATGAATGATCCGTCTCTCAGGAGAAAAGAAGGTGTCACTGATCACAATAAAACAGCTGAGAGCCAAGTCAAGTCATTTGCATAGCTTTTATTACTGACCACAGTTTCAGTGGGTATATGTAGTCTTTGTGTCTTTCAGACATTTTATTTAACATGATCAAGATGATCAAGTTTCCAGGCATTGAGTAGAATTGCCATAAAAAAACCTAGAGACTCATTGAAACGAATCACACTATAGCCCAATGAATTATTTATTGATCCCAGTCTGCCGAGGTCAATATTAAGGACTTTTGCTTTGGATTGTCCCACATCCTGGCTCTGATTAGTTCAGGAAAGACTATGCTGAAAAATACACAATGAGATTCTTTGCAGAAAAACTTTGTGTCTGATGAACTAGATTAGTGCTGGCTGACACTGAGAGACTTTTTTCAGGTAGAGACATGATGCGCTAGAGTCATAACTGTTTTCAATCATGTTTCTGGCCATTATACATGGTTCACTGAATACCCCCATCTTATCATGTGTAATACTCCACAGTTCATTAAACCAGTGGTTTCCATCAGGTTGGTTGTGGCATATTCTGAGTGGGTTACAGTAATTTCTGATGACTGGCTAAATTCATATACAGGGTGGGCCATTTATATGGATACACTGTAATAACATGGGAATGGTTGGTGATATTAAAGTCCTGTTTGTGGCACATTAGTATATGTGAGGGGGCAAACTCCCCAAGATGGGTGGTGACCATGGTGGCCATTTAGAAGTCGGCCATCTTGGATACAACTTTTGTTTTTTCAATAGGAAGAGGGCCATGTGACACATCAAACTTATTGGTAATGTCACAAGAAAAACAATGGTGTGCTTGGTTCCAACGTAACTTTATTCTTTCATGAGTTATTTACAAGTAGGGTGTCTTGCATTGAAATCTGCTGCAATGACCCGGTTACTGCGTTCACCAGATATCAACACGATTTCGATCCGCTCCTCACGTGTTAACCTCTT
>VUQS01056457.1:0-23702 GCA_015108495.1 Heterochromis multidens | reverse complement strand
TGAATGCTTTCAGAAATGGAAGTGTTGTTCATTTATTTTCATCAATCAACAAAATGCAGTGAATGAACAAAAGACAAATCTAAACCAAATCAATATTTGGTGTGACCACCCTTTGCCTTCAAAACAGCATCAATTCTTCTAGGTACACTTGCACACAATTTTTGAAGGAACTCGGCTGGTAGGTTCTTCCAAACATCTTGGAGAACTAACCACAGATCTTCTGTGGATGTAGGCTTCCTCACATCCTTCTGTCTCTTCATGTAATCCCAGACACACTCGATGATGTTGAGATCAGAGCTCTGTGGGGGCCATACCATCACTTCCAGGACTTCTTGTTCTTCTTTACGCTGAAGATAGTTCTTAATGACTTTGGCTGTATGTTTGGGGTCATTGTCCTGCATTTTGTGAATTGACAGAAATAACCAATCACTATTTATATTTCTGAAAGCATTCTTTGTTTACAGCATTTTTTCACACCTGCCTAAAACTTTTGCACAGTACTGTAATGTCCTCACATAACAGTGCATGTTATGTGAGGGTCTTAGGAGGTTAATGCTGTAAATGTTGCAGGTGAAGCTAACTCTTATGTTGGTGGCTGTATTATTTAAACTAGCAAATTGTAGTTTTTAAACTGATTTTTTTTTTTTTTTAAATCTTCATATGAAATATGTCTAGGAGCTAGAGCTGCAATGGAGTAAAAAGTGCAATAATTGCCTTTAAAATTTAGTGCAGATAAGTGGTATTAAGAAGATATACTCAAAAAAGTATCTAATTTGAAAATTAGGTAAATCTGAGTTCCTGCACCACTTCCATACTGCTAAAATTACGGCTATACTTCAACTTGTGAACACCAAAGATATGTGCTGCTACACAGCAGTAGGGCAAATGTGGTATACTGGCCAACTGGCTGCATTAAAATTTGTATTGCGTATTACTGCATCAATAATTTAAGACCAGGAAGGGATGAGTGCATAGAGTGAGAGCCTTAAATTGGGAATACTTACCTGCTACTTCTTTAATACGTCTAAGAAATGTTTTAATGTTGCGTTTGTTACCATTTTGAATGATATATTCCCAAGACTGACTGACTTTTTAGAAACATTCTTAAAATTCTTTCTTGGAATTCTTTGTTACTTCTGTAACAAAATAATTCTCCAAATATGGGAACAATAAAGTATTTCTTTGTCTTATTTTAATTAGGTGTCACTTTTAAATTCATACATGTTATTGGCTGTGTTTCATGATGTTTGGTTTGAGGCAGCATTGATATACAATAGATATTTTATATGGAACTTTCATACATTTCAGGATTTCTGTACATTTAGTCAGGTACTACAGTCATCTATAATTTCCAGATGCTTATTTCATTTTAAAATACTATAATATTAATTAGAATAATGTATAAAACTTTTCAAAACATAAATAAAAAGTGCTTTTTATAACATACTAAACAGAATGTATTTCAGCTGATCTCCAAAATTTAACTGCTGCTGAAATAATGTGGTAGTAACACTTAAGTGATAAAATATATATTATTATAACACTTTTTAGTTGGCTACTCACAAATTTATGATGCAGGATTTCAGTTTTCATGATAATGTGGAGTTTTAAAATTTGTTCTTGTTATTGTTGTGCATTAATTAGGCAAAGATTTTGTATAGTTCTCCCATCATTGCAGCTCTGTGATGGGAGGCTTTGTCTGTAAACTTACAGTATTCTCGCCAAGTGTCACACTTCAGCTTTGAGAAACGTCAGAAGTATTGCATGAGTATAAAATCTCACGATTAACTGCGAGACTTGGAATCTCCAAAATTTTGTCCGGGCCAAAGAGCGACATCCGATGGGGGGGATCGACACTCGGAGATGCGCGGGTCAAGGTAAAAAAAAAAAGAAAAAAGAAAGAAAAAACTCTTTTTGTGCAGACGCATAGTGCAGCGCACAAGATATGATGGGCAAGCTGACAGAAGCGGAGTTTCTCGGCAGACAGTCTCGTTTCCTCCGGACCAAAAACAACACTGTGACATCCTCACACGCGCTCACACTCATGTTTACCTGACAGGATGTTTTGCATGAGCTGTGAGAGGATTTAATTTGTACAGTTTCTGGATGCTTAGTGCTGGAAACTATCCGTGTGCTGACTTTGTGTTTGCGTGCTGTCCTTCTGTGTTGTGGATTGCACCATGATGCCATGATAGGGGCGGAATCTCATGCGCACTTTCTAAAAAATAATATCACGCTCAGTGATGCGCTGGCTGCTGATGCAGAGGCAGGCTGTGGATGAAGGGGCAGGTACTCTGCGATTTGTCTGACGTCCTTATTGTTATTATATTATTTAGCTTTAATAAGGGGCTGTCAGGCTGACAGCACATCCATAAACAGATGGAACAGGTAGCCGAACGCGTAATACACCAGAAGGAAAATCACAGGAAATCCCAAATTCCCACAGCCTTATGCAGTGGGCCAACACAAAAACTACAGAGGTCTGTTCATACTTAATGTAAGTTTCCTATGAGGGGGATGTAATATTCAGATATGGATTTGTTGTTTTACATTGTTTACAGTTCAATCATAATCTAGCCTAAACACTAAACAGATATTCATAGCAAAAATTAGATGAACTTGTATTTATTAATATGCTAACCTTAATTTTAACACCTCTATAAGATAAATAGAGTAAAAAATTGAGGCTTGCATAATTAATTAATCCTGTGATCCATCTAATAAGACTTAGCAGTGTCCAGAAACTTTTTTTGTTTGTTTTCTTTGTGACATGTACTGTATAAATAACACAGACTTGACTAAGACATTCCCATAAATAACTCGTGCACAGCTCTGTAACAGGATTTCATATCAGCCAAATTCTTGTCCAAGGCCACCCACTGTGATTAAGTTCTTGGAATGTTTTCCCTCTTATTTGATGCATGAATTGAGCTATATGTATTCTGTACATTTTGCCACGGGTATTATACTTAACATCATAGTTTAATTTTGTCAATGAGGTTTCATTTCAGACATTTTCTTTTTCTTAGATGTAAAGATATCTAGTTTAATTTAAATCCAAATCAGCCTGTGAATCCTACTACATCTAGTGAGTGTAACTCCTTTTTAAAAGTCTAATGTTCATCACAAACACTAGAGGACCTCAGCCTCCAGCTTCCTTAGTGCTGCACAGCAGCTACAACCATGTAAGCTAACAAAATTAAATAAAATGTTTAAGATTTTACAGATTTTGTATATTAATGGTGTAGCATGTGCTACTGTAAATGAAATGCAGTGGTTAACTTAAATATATAATCACTATATATACAGTGCTGTGCAAAATTGTTGAACCACCCCTCATTTCTTTATATTTTGCTATGAAAATGAGAAATAGGTGCAGCGATTTATTGAAACATGTGCAAACATAAATGAATATACATAATATAAAACGAAAACAGTACAATTCTAATGAGCTTGAAAGTCTATCTTGACCATCTTTATTCTTCAACACAGTCTAAACTCTCTTAGGCAGCTTTCTTGTAATTTCTTTAAGTAGTTTTCAGGAATAGTTCTCCAGGTTTCTTGAAGGACATCCAAAGCTCTTCTTTGGATTTTGGCTGCCTTTTGTTCTGTTCTCTGTCAAGATGATCCCACACTGCTTCAATGATGCTGAGGTCCGGTTTCTGGGGAGGCCAATCCATGACTGATAGTGCTCTATTCTGTGTTTTCCTTTTCAGGTATGCTTTTACTGCAATGGCAGTGTTTTTGGATTTATGGCTTACACTTATTTCCTGATCTCAGTAATATTAAATTTGAATATTAAATTGTGTCGTTGGTATAAGTGAAAAAAGTAGCTTATTACTGGGGCTTATTCTGCCCCCCCCGGTGACAAAAAATTATTAATGCCCTTTAAAATAAATAATAATGAGTATATGCCATGTTATTTTATATCCTATCAGCTGTAGCAGTTCAAGTACCCCACAGTAAAAAGGTAAACATGATGGGAAAATATGTGTTTAAAAACTTGTTTCTATCTTAAATTGCAGCAGCTGAAGCCGACTTTTTAATCAAGGAAGTTGAGTAAGAAAGGCGGGATGATATTGTCATATATAATGCCATTCTTGAAGGAACTCTTCGCATTTGATTAATATCTGGCATGTGAAAAGTGAAGACCTTTCTTTCCTTTTCATGGATTTATAAAGTGAGTTGTTTGAGGGGAGAAATAGTAAAATGGTATAATAACTTCAGAGTGGTTGAAGATAATCCCGCTTTCTCTGTGACCTCATCACCTCGGTGTTAATAGATGTTACACAGGAGGTGCTTTCAAGGGAGAGATCATAGCGCAGGTTTCTATAATTGTGATGTCTCTGGAGATGGTATGCGTATCTAGTGCCAGCTTAGCAGAGCAGGGAAGCTGGCGGGAGGTTTCAACGTGAACGATAAACGCTGTGAAGGTTGCAGAGAAAGCGAGTGCACAGTTTAAAAATTCTACGGAGCTGAGTGAACGAGACACAGGGTGCACTACGACTGACTAATTGTGTTTCAAATTGGGTCTTTGAGTTCACAATGGGGAATGGGATTGCTCTGAGCTCCCCACTGAAGTATCCAAGGATGAGAAAGTTGTCAGATTTTTAGGTCAGGCTGTAGGGGTTGTTGTTAGGCAGATTTTCTCATAGGTCCAGATGTCACAGTGGTTTAATTCAGGGCTTCTGAGTATTTAATGTGGACTATTTTAAGTTTTGATTGGTTTCAACAGTAACCTCTTCCTTAGTTTCGTTTCTCAGCTTTCATACTATCTTGCAACTGTGTCTTTGGCAGATATGCAAGTATTATATATGCATATCCTTTCTGTGTTCACATTTGTACTTCTTTTCTTTCTTCTTACACTGCTCTCTTCATTTTATCTGACGTTTTAACGTCCTAATTGATTTTGAGGGAATAGCAGGAGTGTATCCTAGTCCCATCAGAGCCTGACCCCGTTTCCGTGAGCTACGTTAGAGTGTAGCCCCTCTGGGACTTGTCCCCTCCTCATGCTGACGAAGGTAAGAAGGCCACAGCTGGCCCATCCTAGCCCAGCTCAACTTAGCCTGACAAAACCTCAGCCTTACATCACCTAATCCTGTCTGCTGCGAAGAACTTAAAGGTGCTTGCATTACAATTTCTCCTTCCCTCCTCATTGTAGGTCACTTGGTCTTCCTTCCTTTAATTTGGAAAGGCTTCCGGGGATATTTTGCCCTACAAAAAATAATTATGTTATCTCCCTAATTCCCAATTATTATGCACAGGCTTATTTAAGAAAAAGGATTAGATTTTCCCTCCTTTTTTTGTTGGCTGCATCAGCGAGCAGAGACTGAATATGAACATGACACTTCTCTCCTCGTCTGCAGTGAGGGGTCCTACACTTGGATGAACTGGGGGAGGAGAGAGCACAGTGAGCCTGTCATGTAAGCCGCCTCCTCTGGGGCCACCTCTCGGTGCACACTGCTTCCTGCCTCAGGTAGAAGTCTCAGTGTTTCTGCTGCTGAGGCGTCAGACTGCTCTCTCTCTCTCTCTCCTCTTCACTCCCTCCCGCTGAGAAGGCAACACATCCCCTCTCAAAGCACGGAAATGGAGAAGGTAAGATGTCGCATTTTCGCATTTTGTTTCCTATCTTTAATTTCTTTTTTGACACAACAGGAAATTATATTTCTTTCATGTGGCACTTTATGCACTGTGCACTCTCTGTATAAAGGTGGCATGAGTCTTATGTTTGTGTTGCCCTGTTCTAAACCCAAAAGTCATGTTAGGTATTTGGAATACTCCCACCATTGTCTCTGGACTAGGCACAGATTTTTAAAAGTGGATTTAATTCCAAGGTTCTGTTCGCTGCTCCAAAATTAGGAAGGGTCAACTATAGGCAACAAATGTCCCAGCAAGGATAAATTAATACAACTAAAAAAAATTTGTTTTTTTAACAATATAGCTTTTGTGCTTTTATTTTGAAACTAAAGGTGATGTAAACACAGGAGACTAAGAGACTATTTGAATGTATTTAATTGATGAAATCCTGTGTTTTAGATTCCAGTGTTTAGATATTTCATTGTGTTACTTAAATGCTGTTGGTTACTTAGATTTATCCTCACGAGGTGCTTTGCCAAGTCTCTGAAGCATTCGCAAGCATGAGAACATATAACAACTCCTTAAAGTGTGATTCCACCCTGAGAAAGCAGCAGCACAAATTGTTCTGACATATGCCACCTCATCTTTTTAACACATTGTCATGTGTGTGTGTTCATTGTTTGATTTAAACAGACAAAGTTTCTCTTTCAGAGCTGCTCAGAGTGCACAGAGCCAACTCTTGCACAGAGTCTGTGTATGCTCTGCAACAAGTGGTTGTGTTACCAGTGCACAGATGTGCACCAGCATCAGAGAGCCCCCAGCACTTCCCAGTACATGGAGTCACACCAGCAACAGAGGCCCAGTGCCACCCAGTTCCCCGAACTGCACCAGAGAGGCTCCAGCTCCCTGCCTCCTACTGGACAAGGCAAGACATTAGTCTGATTTGCTCACTTTACAGACTTGTATGACACAATGGTAGGTAATCAGTAGGGCTGCCCGCTTGGTATCTTTTTGCAATAATTAATGCATGATAGCTGCATGTATTTATATGCACCTGTCTTTAACACGTGTCTCAGAGCTCGGATGATTTAATTTTTGCTAATATTAGTGTTTTGCTATTTAAAGCCCATCACGTATGCTTGGCAGCTTTGTTGCCAGCTGCTTTTGCAGAAGTTGTCAAATCATAACGAGCACGTCCCAGACAGCTTTATTGTGATGTGGGAGGGTTACTGTTTGGTTTGTATACTTGTGAGAAAAACTGTGTGACTGCGCTGATAGACAGGATGTGGTCAGTCAGATCAGGCTGATGCACACAAGGTGATGCTCAGCTCTCTACCACAGAGCTCTCTGATGATCTGCAGGCAGGAGGGGGGTTGGCTGAGGTGAGCCGGCCAGCAGAGAGCAGTAGGGTACGTTTATTAGCATTATCCAGCTAATGTTAGATGTTCTGTGGGCCAAAAGTTCCTTCAGTGACCTATTTAGATATAGGTGAGAAGCACTTTTGAGTGTGTGTGGCTGATGGTACTTCAAAACCCAGTTGAAGAGCAATTGAAACATTGGCAACTTTAATCTTTGTCACTAAACACTCTTTAACACATCCCATTGCAACCTCAGCTTCTTTCAGCTGCCACAACTGTATGCTGTCGTTATTTTGGTGTCAAAGTGTAGAGCTTGGTCAGCTTTAATAATGCTTGTCAGTAAAACTCATAACAGTTTTCTTTAAACTGCATCCTGTTACTGTAGCACAGAATATGGTTCTTATACTATGTGTGTTTAATCCAACAATAAGTGTATTGACAGACTTTTATTTTCAAGGAAAAAAAAAAGAATCCAGGTACAAGGTACTTACGGTAACAAACTGTTAATTTACATTCAGACCACTAGCTAGCAGAAGAATAAACAACTTAAAGAACCAAGGCTTACTCTGGTCAGTATGGCACTTTAGGAGAGACTTGTAAGGGTTTACAGCTCTTTAAGTATTTCACATCAGCATATTTGTCCTATTCTTATGACATAAAAAGACGTTTTGTAATAGCGAAAACTATGCATAACTTACCAAGAAGACAGTTACAGGCTGTCATATGATGCTGCATGCCATTTGAGCAAACTTTTTTTGCAAACAGGCTCTTCGGTTAAGCTCTAAAGAGTCTGCAAGTCTTTCTCTTCTTCTAATGCATTTACTTTAATGCTGCACGCTGCTGGCCTGAGTGTGAATTGCCTGTTGACTGCTGCTCTGTCCCCTCTCCCCCCTCTCTCTGTATGTCGTTCAGGCCCGGGGTCGTATCCTTGTTCCCTCCTCATGTGCCACTCTCACAGACAGGAGCCCTTGGAGCTTTTTTGCGAGTCATGTGACCTTCTGTGCTGTAGCAGCTGTCACCTGTCCTCCCACAAAAACCACAGGTCAGTCCTCAGATACACAGCACAAGGACACTGCAGAGAAGGGCTAACCACAGGTTAAAAAAAACTTCCTGTGAGCAGTAACACTCTTTAACTGCCTTGTCAGTTTTATCATCTGTATCTGCATACACTACCCTTGGCCAGCCTAACATTCATTAAGTATTCATACCTTTTTGTTTTCTGTGATGTTAGAAAGCAGTAGGTGCCTCGAAGGTCACCTGCATAATGTCTTGTCCTCGGGGGAAACAAATTCAATTCTGGTGTTCGTCATGCTCAAAGAATAAATTAGTGAACTTTCTGCCTGGTGGATGCTGTGATCTCTCATGTGTTCAGGGTGGTGCAGATCGGAAAGGCCCTACAGGATCAGCAATGGCTGTTTGAGAGTCTGATGGTTCAGGTGGAAGAGAGGAGGTCTGCAGTGGAGAGCAGTGCTAAACAAATAGAGGAGAGGTTGGTTTTAACCTGCATGGTCATTATAGTCCAATTTCTGAGCAACTAACTAATTTAACAGTGTGGAAGTCTGAAAATCTGCTTCTAGGTTTGGGAGGGACTGAGACATTTGCCCCCTTTCTGTCTTTCCAGACTTCATGGAGTTAAGATTGCACACAGGAAGGCAGAGAACCAGATTAAAATGGCAAAGATGATTATGATGAACGAGCTTAACAAACGAGCCAATCTATTAATAGAGCAACTGGAGGTAATTACTTTCTCTTTCCATCTAATCGTTTCTCCAGCCGCGAATCTACACGCAAAGAATATGTAACTGCCACGATGTGATCGCTAGCTTGTGATAAGCTGTCACAGCTACTTAAACCAACATCTCAGCACCTGCATCTGTCAAAAACTAGTCGTTGATTAGCCCACAGTCCAACCACAAGGTTTTCTTTCTGCCAGTAAGTACACAAAACGTCATGTTTACATTCTTTTTTTTTATTTTGCAGAAGATTGCAGAGGGCTTCCAGCAGCGTCTGGAGGACCAGCTGCAAGGGGCAATAGAGATATGTGGCCAGCTGGACCATATTCAGAAGTTCATCACCTGGGCTATGACCCATCACTGCACAAGCCCGGTGCTCTTCAGCAGAGCTCTGGTATGCAGATGAGACAGTTAACAGACGTCCTTCTTATAGACACACACACACACACACACACACACAGAGTCCGGTCCTGTGAGAGAGGTGATAATTAATTTCTTGTAAAGTAGAACAACAAGTGTGAAGTCTCTTTTTATCATCTTTGAAAAAGAAACCACACATTTTCATTTAAAGGGGAACTCCAATTGTACTTGTGAAGGTCAGTTTGCTAGAGATTACTGCTCGGTCTGTGAAAACTATTGTGCTGTACAATGTCCTCCCTGTTTACGAAGGAGCAGCCTGAGAAAATTGCTCAAGTTGTATCACTGGCTTTAGTTCAGCTTGTGCTCAGAACTAAAGAAAGCTCTGTGTGCTCTGTACTGTCAGCCTGGAGTTTGACATTTACCAGTTAGGTAGGGTTTAAAAATAGAAAAGCTGCATGATAAGTGGTGTAGGATCCAGTGTTTTGGGAGTTTTGCCAATAGAAGGAGGGCCTCTTTGTAATCAGTTTTGATCATATTTCTTCAGATTTGTCTCTGGTGATACCTTCAGCTTTGTGGAAATCCAAACCAAATCACTTAAGTGTTCTTTCAAGCTAAATTTACATCTTCTGGTCTCATGATTTGGGTGGAGACATATCTGCTCTTTGATTTTTGTGTGACACAGTGGTGCGGTGATCAGCAATGCTAAAGATTCTGGGTTCAAACCTTCTTGTCTAGCTGGGGACTTTGTGTGTAGAGTTTGCATGTTTTCCATGTTCCTGCTCCCACAGTCCAAAGACATGCATGTTGGGTTAATTCTTGATTCTAAATCAGCCTGATTGTGGATGTGAATCTGCTAGAAATCTGTCTAGAGTGTACCCTACCTCTTGCCCTATGATAAAATCTTTTTATGAAGTTTTGTCCACTCAATCAAGTATTTGTTGTCCCTTGTGTTGATTTAGTTTATTATAGAAATCCTAATGAGATATTTTTAGTGAAAGGAACAAGGAAAATTCAGAATCATCTAAAATATCTTTTGAGTACATAAATGAACCTGGTTCTCCCAGAGGATTCTTCCTGTTAAAAGGGAGTTTTTCCTTCCCACTGTCGCCAAGTGCTTGCTCATAGGGGTCGTCTGATTGTTGGAGTTTTCTCTCTACTATTGTGGGGTCTTTACCTTACAATATAAAGGGCCATGAGGTGACTGTTGTCGTGATTTGGAGCTATATAAATAAAACTGAATTGAATTGAATTGGATTGAAAATTGTTTTTTTTGTAATTTTGCTTTGAAAACCACTTTAAAAAGTACGGAAAATATGTCATGTTTTTCATATATATTTCCTACAGATTTCACTCCAGATGCAGCAGCTGTTTGAGGCGTCACATCACTCAGACTCTTGGAGTCCTGTGAAGATAAAATTCAACTGGGATGCTAGTTACTGGACGAAACAAATTTCCTGTTTAGGTAAAATGAATTCTGTAAATGCAGGACGACCTTTTTAGAATATGTTTTACAAGGAAAAACCTCCTCACTCAGAAAAATGTTAAGTACACACAAAAGGAACTATTACCCTGTGGATCTGTTAATTAATCTGTATTATTTTGATGCATGACATGTGAAATGCTGCCTGTGAAACTGAGCTGTCACTGTGACTGTTGCTCTGCAGGTCAGCTGACTGTTGAGGGGGGAAACTGCGCTTACCCACCAGGGTTGGCCTGCTCCAGTATTATGAGACCCCAGCCCATTACCTGCTTGACTCTGCCACCTGTGTTTCACAGAGGACGAGAGCCAGGCTGTGGGTACCAAGCCTGCTGTGAGCCCCAGATGTGTTGCTTACATGGCATTCACTCTCAGCCAGATCTGCCCAGTCTGGACAAAAGCCAGATGGAAGCCACACTTTATAACTCCAGCTGTGCTCAGCCAGCTCATATTTCTGCTTCCCAGCACCAGAGTCAGCAGATCCAGAGGTTCTGGGACTTGGAGAGTTCCTTGCAGTGTCCTCCCCCTGCATCACCTGTCCCAACCACAGGGCACAATCAGCTCAGCTGCAGCCGAGCATCTGCATCTCAGCCACAAGCTGCTGACTCACAACCACATTCTCAGTCTAAGTCCTACCTTTCTCATCATCAACACCAGAAAGAAGTTCTTCCAGATACCCAGGCTCAGCTAAGTGCAGAGCGTGGGAGGCCAAGCCGGCGTCGGGGGAAGCTATCGACCAGCACAGCTCTGCAGCAGGAGCTCAGCCACACAGTTGTGGACAGAGATGTGATGACTGAAGAGAGCTGGGAGGAAACACATAGTCTGGAAAAGACTTGTGGACAAACAGCGGTAGCTGAAAGCAGAGAAATGCTGGTTGAAGAGTTGCAGCAGGGCAGGAAGGTGCAGAGTCTTGTCCAGCAGCAGCAGCAGCAGCAGCAGCCACTGTGTTTAGCAGGTGTGAGAAAAGAGCAGCAGAGGACCAGATCTGCCCTGACCATCAGAGACCACAGAGATAGCAGGGTGAGAAATTAAGTTAAAAATAGAACTTGACTGATAGAGGATATTGCAATACAAAATATATCCATATACACATTCATTAAAAAAGAACTGAAGCAACAGTGTATTAAAAAGCAAGATGAAATTAACAAAAACAAATCTGAGGTAAAGCAACAGATTATATGAATGAAATATAGACATGAATCTCTTTGGGGTTGTGTTAGGAAGGGCATCCAGCGTAAAAATCTGCCAAATCAAACATGCGGGGGTACCCTCTGTGGCAACACCTTGAGAATAAGGGAGCAGCCTAAAGTTACTTTTTATATACAGTATGTTTCAGTTACGCTCAGTACCTCAGTGTAATAACAACAAAATTCAGCTTCAATCCAACTTCACAACTTCATAAAAGCAGCAGAGTTGTGAACATTGTTTGACAGTTGGCGTTCAGATCAAAGCGAGCCATGCGGTGGGATTTTGTGCACCTCAGTCTTCGGTTTTTCACTTCACACGTGGTTCTGCAAAGTTTCTAGGGGCTCAAACGAAATTTTTAACCCCTGATATGGTAAACCACACAAAGCTGTTTATATGCATCTCTCAGAACCCACTACTGTTCGGTCAAGTCTATTTCCTCTGAAAACACAGATGTTCAAACACTTGCTTATACAAAGGCACCAAAGCCTGCATTAGAAATTGCTTAATGATGGGACATTTAAGTCAAATGAAAAGCCTGGAGAACCACGATTTATACATTTGAAAAGGCTTTTGTATATTTTTAAAATATTGACATCTAGGCGAATGTTTGAGGTGGTATTCAGTTTTAATTAATATCCATTAATGACTGAAACTAAAGGCAACACTTTATATTAATGCCAGAACGATCACTTCCCACAGCTGACAGCTAGCCTCAAAACAGATGGTGCAACAGAAAGCTGCTCCTGCTTTCAAAAAGAAGGGATGATGGGAAAACAAAGAGCTTCTCTGACAATTATAGCCGAGCAGTTCAATGCATCCTTAAATCCAGGAGCACGCTGTTCATCATAATCACTCTCGATACCAGAGGTTTTAGCAGCCGCATAATCACCCTCCTCTAAAAATTCTCAAGATAGATGATTACTAGCACAAAGATGTGTTATTTTTACATTTTCAACTCACAGCATCTGAAAATGATATAAAGCCACTTGGGCACAGTCATTTATGTACTTAACCTGTCATTAATGAGTCACTGAGGGAATAGTGCTTGCTGCCAGTTTTTTAGCTCTGGTTTGCACTGAGATAAATTCCCGTACCCCTCCGTGATTCCAGAGAGAAGGATTATAGTCTATTTTCCTCTACAGCCTGAATCCTGCATGTGTTTCCCAGGGGGCATAGATCAGGTAAGTGTTTTAATCGCATGATACTAAGGAGCATGTGCTTGGTGTCAGCCTGGCCTGAAAATGTGTGATGGTGTACCAGAAAAAGAAAGAAGCTGAAGACACAAGCTGAGGTGTTTAAAAAGCTTTTTGGGAGACTTGCATCAGGTAAATTGTAATATATGAGAGAAAGTGGGAGAGTGGTGGCTTAATCAAAGGGCCACACTGTAGCCCTCGGGTTGAATTTACATATGATAATTGGTGTGATATCCAATGCTTTCATTGCTCCAACAATAACACTAATATATTCAGCATGTTTATAAGGATTGAGGTGTTCCCAGAATACGTTCTGAGTGATGTTTTTGTTCATTTGGTGTGTGCCCGTGTGTGTCCGTCCACTTTTTTGTCTCCTTTCAGTTTTTAATTGCATGAACAGGTGCATCTGTGCATGCAATGCAGCTTGAAACCCTGCTCAGTTGTGTGTATATATTTATGTTTTTTGACAGAGATCCACATCCCTGGAGGTGTCAGTGACAGCCCACGAGTCTGTATCTGATGTGCAGAACAGCAGGCTGAGCCCTGGCTTGGTGTGCTCGAGGAGGAAGAGACGCTCCCAGAGCATCCCGACAGAACTGGCAACCCCGTCCACCAGCTCTTACACTGAAAGGCCCACAGGATGTGCTCGCAGCCTAGAGGCAGGAGCTGCAAATAAGGTAATCCTGCATCAGAATATAATCACACATGGGGAGGCTGTGCTGTCAGATAGAATAGAAATGATCACAGTTAGGAGGTGCACTCTCCACATGTGTGCTCAGTACTGTTATCTCTGGTCATACACAGTTCCACAGTAAAAACTACAAAACTAACTAGAAGAAATACACCACAAGATCCATTTAGCACCAATGGACTGAGATGCTCAGTTGTCACTGGGTTGTTGTTTTTCAAGTACTTTAAGGATATTTCGGTCATGTGAAGAAAGACCAAAGCCTTTTGGAGCTCCAGAAGGAGCAGAATAAAAGTTAAAAGGAATGCAGAGTTAGAAAGAAGTGAGCTTAGCACACCTCTGCACGTGTAAAGCCCACTTCTCATCTCTGCTTGAGGCTAGCAGCTTAAGGCTAAATCAGCTGCTCTTGGCATAGCACATCCACACCTCTGATCTGGTGTTATGCATATATTGTAGGTGCTAGATTTGTTAAGGAGGAAGAATGAAAATGAGCAAGGGAGAATGAATACAAAATGATGGTTATGCTATCAGTTTTAATGCTTAAATTCCCAGCGTACAACAGTGTAGTAAAAGTGCAATGCGATACTAAAGCTTTGCAAGTGTGCTTGTAAAAATGTGTGAAAAATAATAAAATCTGTGAGGCATTTAGTCAAACAGTTTTCCCAGGAGATAACCTATGGAATGAGGAGCCCATTTTTCCAGTCATTTTTGACAGTTTTTATAATTTGAAAGATCACATGCTTTTATAAACCTACAGGATCTTTTCGAGCCATTATTTGACTTAACAGCTCTTTTTGCTATTGAAGTTAGTCACTAAAAGTTTTAGATAATATTTATTTTGTTTTTTTTTAGTATCACGTGGTGGATCCCAGACAGAGGAGAGCTTCAGATGGGGTGCTTTGTGTGGCCAAGGAAACTTCAACTGAACCTCCTTTACTATCCTATAAGACGGAGCCAGGTGCTTGAAAACACAGTGAGATTATTTCTTATCGTCAATTAAAAAAAAAAAAAGTTTGTGAATGCATCTTTGTATTTTTTAGATCACCCTGTGACTTACGAAAATGAAGAGATTGGTTTTGATGCCCAGAAGAAATGGAGCTTCTCAAGTAACAGCCACAGCACGTATGTAGTGTCTTAAAAATCAAACATCAGTCCATGCACAAATCATGAAAATAGATGCTTATTTTTTGTACTTCCCTCTAAATTAATAGAGATGTTCAGAAAGACTCAGCAAGGCCCAGGGTTCCTGTGGTTTGCCTCGAGCGCCTCAAAGTACTTGTGTCTCAGCTACCACCACACGGACGCAGACAGAGTGACCCCTTACCTGCCACCGGGACGGGCAAGAGTGAAACTCTCCCTCAGCAGGAAACCTGGCAAGATGTAATGCCCCAAGTATGACGTATTGCTTTTTATACAATACAAGAAAGGTGATGTTTGAAAGGCACCATAGCAGTCATATTATTAGCTATCATGACAGCATTTATTTCATTTGCTTATATGGTTATAGCTATTAGTTAAGATTATTCTTGATAGAGTGTGTTGGTTGGTAAGCTTTAGAGGTAATTTGCGATGAGCCTGGCTAGCTGCTGTCCTCTGTAGTGTTTATGCATATCAAAGGGTTTTACAAGATTAAAGGATAATATGTAAAAGAAATCACTTCCTTCCTCTTCTCTTGTAAACATAGGGAATAACAGGAGAATCTGAGACCAGGGAGGCCACCCTCCCGTTCACAGCACCAGAGCGACAAACTTGTAATGACTCCACCACACAGTCAACCAGCAGCCACAACAACAGAGGGAGACCTATTTCTCATAAAGCATCCACACTGCCCTCCGCTGATTCTAAGTATGTCCCACTGAGTTTCTATGAACTGGATCTGGATTCTGACTCTGATCCCAGGTCAGTCTCAGAGGATGCAGTTGTCTCTCAGGCTGATTCAGACCCACAGCTTGACTCAGATGCATCACCAGATTCTGACCCAAATGCACCATCTTCATCTGAGGCTGAACTTGAGTGTCTAGCTGAGCAGAAATCCAGAGAGATAGGGCTGTGTGGCGACTCAGAGCCAAGTCTTGAATATGAGGCAGACCCAGAATCGGATGCAGGACAGGACGGCCAGGGGCTGGATGCTGATACAGAATCAGCTGAAACAGAGTACGACATCCAGCCTGAATACGACCCCACTTTTCAGGGTGAGACTGATTCTGATGCCGTGTCTGATCAGCCTCCAGACTCTCAGGGCTCCGTGGGATCTGAGCTCGATGTAGAATCTGAACCCGAGCTGACCACCGATGACCCACAACCACTTCGCTCTGATCTGGAAGAGGATATCGGTCCTGGTCAGAGGCCGCTTCTGATTGCAAATCCTGTTGCTCAGAGAGACACAGAGGAAGTCCAGCCTGAGCAAGACAGTGCAGAGATGGAGAGTGAGGATTTTTGTGCCGTGTGTCTGATCGGAGGGGACCTGCTGTGCTGTGATCGTTGTCCAAAAGTCTTCCACCTCTCTTGCCATATCCCCCCTCTGCTGAGCTTCCCTTCGTAAGCTAACATGAAGTTTCAACACGATCCTCTCACCTCCTGTTAGCCAGTTTATGAAATGCTGGTATTGCTAAACTAATGTGTCTTATCTCATTCAGAGGTGACTGGGTATGCGCCCTGTGCAGAGATGTTCTACATCCAGAGGTTGAATACTGTGAGAAGGATAGAACATCTGGAGAACACACACTAGCACATGGGCTATCTCCATGTGATCAGAGAGTAGGTCATTTCATTAGCTGCAATGAACAAACCTATTTACAGCAGTCATTTTGATATGAAATACTAGGTAACACATCTGTTACTAATCATATTAATTAAGCCTGTGCACCTAAATGCAAAAAAATCTCCATAAATGTCAGTAGTAACACCTGTGTTTATGTACTTTATCATATCAAAATAGCTACTATAAAAATATCAATAACAATGGATGTTTTTGTAGTTTGTCTTTAACTGTGATCCTTCTCTTTCTTTTATACCAGTTTTCATTCATGCTTGGTTGAATCTTTGCAGAAATGTGAGCGGCTGACACTTCTGATCCTCAGCAACATCCTGAGTGCTCCCTTCCAAGAGCCCGTCAGTCCACTTGTAAGATAATCAAGATTTTCTTACAGCCATATATATATATATATGTGTGTGTGTGTGTGTGTGTGTGTGTGTGTGTATATTTAAAAAAAAATAATTCTTTATACATACAGACACACAGTAGTACCATTAAGAATTTTCCTAATGTTTTGGTATACTTTGATTGCTGTTGTATTTGACAGTCTTTGGTTGCGTAAAGTTTCCTTCATGGGTTTTATATGTAACACAGTTTTTGTCAGAGTGAGTAAATCTTTAGGACCTTAAAATTGTGTTGAATACATTTTCTTCATAAAATATTTACAAAGCTGATTTTTTTTATATGATATTTAAGGCATTCGATGATTATAATTAAGCCAGCAATCATCTTTTTTTTTCAGCATTTCGTTGTGCATTGTGTTTATACTGTTTTATAACTCATAAACATAAAAAAATTCCACAGGGTAGCTTCAATACAGAAACAGGTTACCTCTGTGTTATCAAAGGTAACTTGGATCTTGGATGCCTAGTTTAGATTAAGACTGTGTTGCAAACACACATCCGGTACATAGGTAGAAGCACAATCTGTCACAATGATACATAATGGAGCTCATGCAACATTTATGTGATGCATTTTGAAGAGGAGAGTGCTCTGAGGTAATTAAATTGGAATTGGTTTTAGAGAACTGAAGTGGCTGGGTGGATAATATAAGAGTCTTAAATGTCACTGCTTTCTCACACAGGCGCGCCATTACTACCAGATCATCAAGAGGCCAATGGACCTGTCTGTGATCAGGGCCAAACTCAGTAAGGGGAATACCCAGTGTTACATCTCACCCGATGAGTTTGTTGCTGACGTCTATCTCATGTTCCGCAACTGTGCAAAGTTTAATTACGTAAGTTAAAAATCTAAATTCTGTTTGTCTGTCTGTCTGTAAATGCAATTAATCAGCCTTAGTAATCATCACTGGTCACTACTTCACTCTAATTAGTGTAATAGCATTTTTTTCTCTGATTGCAGCCTGACTCTGAGGTGGCCCAAGCAGGCCGCAGCCTAGAGGCCTTCTTCACCTCCAAGCTAAAGGAAGTTTTCCCGAGCAGAGTTTTCCCTGTGGCTGAGGCGGATTCTGACAGTGATGAGTACGATGAGGCCTATAGGACCACTGAGAGTGGTTTCCCCTGGCCAGAGAGAAGAGAGCAATGCCACAGGAAGAGGAAGAGGAGGCAGTCTCTCAAGTCGAGGAGGCATCATTTCTAATTAGAGCTTAATGGTGTGCAACCATGGCAGCAAACATGTTGTTTCTGTGTATAAATATGCTGTTTTTATTTCGCAGCCCGAGGGAATGCGGCAGTGTTTCCATTCCATTCTAACCCGACCTTGTGGTTTGCAGTAATATGACAGTGCTGCCATCTGATGGCAGTTAAACATGTGAAAACAGTTCTTAAAAGAACTAACTAATGTAGGCGTCATTATTATCCATGCAACTCATTGGAGGAGCAGAGTGTGAAAATGAAATTAAGTTTAGGTCACATATTATAGGTTACACAATTGTACCTCTGTGGATCTCAGTTTGTTGTTTCTACAGCGATAAAAACACAGTGAGGTGATGCTGTAATACTTCCTTTATCATATCATGTTTTGCCTACTAAGCATTTGCTCTTGATACACTGCACTGCTTGCTATTTTCTGCTAACATAAAAAACCTTACATATTTTATGTCATATGCTTTATTGTACAGAGGATGGTGTAGTTGGATGCTTATTAATTACACTTTGCGTCTTTATTAAGTGGACTTCTGTACTTTTTCAGGCCATTATAGCCCTGATTATACACAGTACTCTGAAATCATATTCATGAGTTTTCAGCACATTTATATATGTGTAACTGTATAAAATTTTATTTTACTATATGAATGATTGTAGGCAATTAACTTAGGTTTGATTATTGGTATAATTATGTGTCTCAGTAGCTTTTTCTAAAAAAAAAAAAAAAAAGGAGCAGCAAATCGTTCTGACTAGAGGAATACAGGATGTGAGGGATTGTGGGCACCGTAAACACTGTTAGAGCTCAGTGGGGCATTTTTATTGTTAGAAGATTTAATATCTGGAGCAAACAGTTCAAGAAAATTGAAATTTTACATTTAGCCATCAGTTCAGTTTGTGTATTATATGTCATTTCTGCTGAAGCAAAATCTTCTACTCTTCTGTTATCAAAATGTCTCAGGCTTACTAAAAGTGTAAGGTATTGTTATCCTTCATTACTGATGAGTATAAAAATGTACTTGCTGTGTGTAGAGAAATACTGTTGAAAGGAAATGCGTAATTTTATAAAAACGCTGTAGCACATTTCCTGTTTTTAACTATGCTGTACTTGGTTCCTGCAGCTTATGCTTTGTGTGACTCATGGCAATGGATGTACAAAAGTAGTGAATGTACAGTATATGTAATGCTATTTCTTTTGACATCAGTAGATCTAATAAGCATAACGGAAAACTGCCATAGTTGCTGTCACTGTTTCAAAAGAAAAGGTTCATTTTTTTCATTTTTTTTACTATAATTATAAATGCACAAATATTAATATCAATAAAAAGCATTCAAGAAAACAGTGTGTTGGTATTATTATTTAAGATACAGTACTGCACCAAAGTCGTGAACCACCCCTCATTTCTTTATGTTTTGTCTCTAAGGAGCCAGACTTTCTTGCAATTTTTTAACCCTATAACACCAAATGTATCATATTTACTACATGAGTTTTTGTGAGTTTTTGACTTTTTTTTTCGGTATGACTTTTTTTCCAGATAAACCTGAATAAATTGCAGAATACATTTTCAAGCAATAAGTTGCACAAAAATGCTGGCTGTAGCAAAAATTATACAATTTAAAAACTCATATATGCACATTTATATATTTATTGTTTTAATTTGTCAGAAAGTTCAATAAACAAAACAAAAAAATTAGAAAACATTTTTTTTTTTAAAAATTAGAATTTTCTTGCAATTATTTCATGGTTTAGGCATTACTGGGTTAAGGAGGTCTTGAGCAGTGGTTCTTCTTTGGACATTGGCTGCTTTTTCTCTAATTCTTTTGTTTGTTGGATTGTTTGTTAAGCCACTTAACACTGACCTATGATTTATTCAAGTATAAAAAGGCACCTAGTTCAAAGAATAAAACAGTGTTGTGTCTACAAATAACAGATGGCTTAGCAAATAACCAACTTTAAATTGTATCTTTAGGCACTTTGTGCCTCTTTATTACTTCTAAAACCTTTATGACATTTTTCAAAAAACACATTTTCTCATAAAGTGCTTTGATGCAACATAAAGTAGAGACACTTTTTTGTGAGCATACAGTTAGGATTTCTGAGAAATAAACAGATGAGACTACAGGACGAAAGGAGAACTAAAACGTGTGTAATTATTCACACTTACTGAGATTTTACTACCATTAGCTTGTATCTATGATTGTAACCCACAATCTGCCAAATGTAAGAAAGCAATCAGTCTAAAGGTTAGGACCTCCTGGAAGCCCTCAAGTAGGGCAAAATATACACCAAGATGGATTTATAAGTTTCCACATTTAAAAAAAAAATATTTCAAATCTACTTGTATGCATCATTTGAAGCTTTAGCAATCTGTTGTAATTAAATCCATCTTAAAACTCATTGCTGCTTTGCTGTGATGTATGTAAAGGTTAGTCATGCAGACAGCACCACCCACGTAGTCTACATGGTTCTTAAAAGGCTTTTTCATGGCCACTTCAAACAGAACAACATCAGAACACATCTCATAACATGTAATAATGAATCTGATTGTCTGGAGAGCATTAAAGAGAGAGAGGGAGAAGTAGCTCGTTGGACTCTTTCTCCAGCACAGACGTTACATCAACCCTTCTGCATGGCTCAGGAGACACTGCTGGCTCCTGCCTCACATCACACACAAGAAATTCTGAAAAAAAAGAGAATAAAATGTTTACATGCTTAAATTGCATGTGAAAAACAATAAAAGACAGTAAAAAACAATTCTCATATTTAAAAGGAGTATTTCAAGAGTTCACTGTGTCATAAAATTTACTTAACATAGGATTTTCTGCATCTGGATATTTGTTTTTGTTTTAGTCAGACAATAGAAAACGGGATTCATCGTAGGGATTTTAATGGTTTCCTGGAGAGAGAAGGACATTTAACAGAAGCCCCCTGGTGATGCATTAAAGTGTTAGTGTTGTAAAAATAAAATAACAGCCCTCTCTAAGTGCAAGTTGCAGTTTGACTCCTGTTGACTCTTGTAGTTTGCTGCAAAAGCCTGTGGTTTAGGACAAGGAAAAATTCAGTCTTTACATTACACTGCTTATCCTCCTTTTGAGATCAGTCTGTTTTCTTATTTTTAACAAACACACACACAGCAATAATTGTTATATGTACACTATTTTGGTCAGGAGGCCTCTTGCTATGTTTTATTTGTGAACAAGGTTTGTGACCTTTCAGTCTTGAGACTTGAAGTAAAACATCACATGATAATAATGAGACACTTCTGTGACCTTTGGTGAACAATGAAAAGGGCAGACAGAAATGCAGTGAGAGAAAAACGCGAGCTGGAAAGTGACGCAGTGAAGTTTGGGATCTTTTAGTGCTGCAGGGAGCAGAGAGGGGATCTGAAATGTGTGCCTTGCTGAGGTCAACTGGCATGTTACACCTGGAAACATCTGCTGGCATTTTATAGTCTTGGTAACATGTCTGTGTGTGATATCCATAGATGCTGGTTATCCTGAACTTTTAAATTCAGAGGTAACAGCTGTTTGGAAAGTCATTGTGCTGGGCAGCACAGATCTTGCATCTTCCTTAAGAAAATCTGAATCTTGTATATCTTGGCTTCTTGTGCATCGCTGGTGTAGTGGTATCATGCAAGACTCCCATTCTTGTGAGCTGGGTTCGATTCCCGGGCGGTGCATGGTGTTTTAAGGGCGGCTATTGCTCAATGATTGACTTCTCCAGTCTGCATGCCGAAGTATTCTTGGGTAAGATAAACCCCAGTTTCCCCTGATGCGTCCATCGAAGTGCAAGTGTGTATGAAATGGTTAGAAAGTGCTTAGGGATAGATACAAGTGCTATATGACTGTGTGCGTGACTGGGTGAATGAGACTTACAGTAGAAAAGTGCAATATAAGTACCAGATGTAAATAGTTATTTACTGGTAATTTAAATAATAAATTACCAGGTAATTTACTATTTTAAAAAGTGCTTCACAATTGGTGACAACAGATGTTTCAGAATGGGTCAAAAGACTTTGCTTATAACAATGTAATTACCTGTGGTTTTATTGTGTGCCTCATACAAGCACAGTAAGGTGCCTCATTTATCACATCATCTATTTTGCATAATAATCTTAGAGGAATATAATGTCCTTCCTTTGTTTTAAGTTGTCTTTCAGTATTGTGTTGTTTGACTTTTCTGCCAGCCTAAATCCAGAAATATCACTGACTAAAAAGTGGTAGAGATTTTCACTGAGTTTTCACAGGGGATACTGGTGTTTGTGAGACACCTTACAGCATGTCTGAGCATCTGGCACAGTGATAGGTTGTGTACAGCGGAGAGAAGACGAGGGACAGTTTTAACAGCTCACTTACCTCTTGTAATATCATCAGGTTGGCTGTTCTGAGGAGAGAGGGTGCTGGCAAAACAGATGAACAGACACTGATCTTAATCTTTCTTTTCTTAAAAATTACTACATGAAAGTAAGTTTGTCTGTTTATCTAATCTATCTGCTTTGCTGCCCATTACAGATTAAATGTATGTAATGAAATGTAAATATTGTGAGAGTGGTTTTAGAGCACAATACTGTGAGAATTATTTATTTGTGAGGACAGAAATAGTAGGGGGTTAAAAAATACAATTAGGTTTCCAAGTCAATAAGTAATTTTTAACATGGTATCAATGTGTCCCCTGAAGTTTACTGAAAGACTTACATTTATGTTTTTAACCACAAAAGCAACTACTGTATTTCTATTCCAGAAATAATAGGAAACACTTAATAAGAATTAAGCCATTTCTTCTTCTTCTTGTTTTACAATCAGATATCATACTGTAAAAGAAACTGTAATCCTTCTGTGATAAAAGACAATTGTTTGACAATTTGACCCCCTTTTGCCTTCAAAACTGCCTCAATTCCTTGTGGCATAGATTCAACAAGGTGGTTGAAACATTCCTCAGAGATTTTGGTCCATATTGACATGATAGCGTCACAAAGTTGGTGCAGATTTGTTGGCCGCACATCAGTGCAGTGATTTCGACCACATCCCAAAGGTGCTCTTTTGGATTGAGATCTGGTGACTGTGGAGGCCATTTGAATACAGTGAACTCACTGTCATGTTCAAGAAACAAGTTTTATTTGATTTGAGCTTTGTGACATGGTGTGTTATCCTGCTGGAAGCAGCCATCAGAAGATGGGTACACTGTGGACATAAAGGGATGGACATGGTCTGCAACAATACTCAGGTAGGCTGTGGCATTTAAACGATGCTCAACTAGTTCTAAGGGGCCCGAAGTGTGCCCTCACACCTTATCACCACTGCCAGCCTGAACCACTGATACAAGATAGGATGGATCGATGCTTTAATGTTGCTTCTGACTCAACCATCTGAATGTGACAGCAGAAGTTGACACTCATCAGACCAGGCAATGTTATTTCAACAACCATGCCATGTTCAGAGTCACTTAAATCATCTTTCTTCCCCATTCACTTTAAACTTCACCAGACTGTCTTGATCATGTTTACATGCCTGAATACTTTGAGTGGCTGCCACGTGATTGGCTATTTAGATATTTGCAGCTCAATGAGAAGCTGAACAGCTGTACCTAACAAAGTGGCTGGTGAGTCTCTCTCTCTCTAGATAGATAGATACGAATACGAATACGAATAACTTTATTGATCCCAGAGGGAAATTCATTTGTCTGACAGCTCATCTGCTATTTATATGAGAATTGTAAAGCCTGATGGCTGTGGGTGCGAATGATTTTCTGTATCTCTCCGTTTTACAACG